>CAWUDS030005261.1:0-32585 GCA_963859935.3 Lathyrus sativus | reverse complement strand
GTGGAATTTGTGCTTGTGGAAATTATCGAGTAATCGGAGATAAAAAAGACCAACCAAAATTTTGTGAAAAATGCGGAGTAGAATTTGTTGATTCTAGGATACGTAGATATCAAATGGGGTATATCCAATTAGCATGTCCTGTAACCCATGTGTGGTATTTGAAACGTCTTCCTAGTTATATCGCGAGCCTTTTAGATAAACCTCTTAAAGAATTAGAGAATCTAGTATACCGCGATGTGTGATTTGATAAAAATTCTTATTGTACAGATTTCGAATGATAAACTGTCATTCCAGTCAATTAAATGGGAATGTCCTATATCTGGCATGTCTCTTGGGATGAGTAACATGAAGCTCAGAATTCATGGGTGTATTGAATACTCCCCAATCAAAAAGGGAATTGGTCTATGGTCAATTCAGTAACAAATAACTATTTACTGTATGTACCTTGTGAAAAAAAAAAAAATACTTTTTTGTGGAATTCATTATTCCATCTCTTTTTTTTTTTTTAAAGAACTCAAATTATGTTCAAAGAATAAAATATATCATGATTGCAGAAGTTTATCTATCGCATATAGGCTTTAAGACATCGTGGCAGACCCGTCGAGGTGACGTCTTGACCTAAAAGATCGAACGGTATGATACATAGACAAAGAAATCTCTTATGAATTCGAGGATATTCCTTTTTTATTAAGAATTTCATTTTAGAGGATTCCTCGTTCGAAGGGAGGTAGACTACTCAAGAATTTTACATTTTATTTCTGTCTTAATTTCGAATTGGATAAAAAATTCAGAAAAAAAAGAAGAATGTATCAATGAAATGTTGCTTGGTCTTTATTGATAACTTGAGTAAAGAGTAAACCTTTTTGATTTTAGATTAGAGGTTTTCAAAATTGGAAAGCGGAAACCCCTTTCTTTATCTTTAATTGTGTGCAAATACTTTAGCCGGATGAGAGGAAACCCTCATGTCCGATTTTAAAGGGGGCGATCCATCTTATTGGATCCTATCCAAATTTTTCTTTTGCTAGGCCCGTAGTTAAAAAACCAACTTTCTTACGATTACGAGGTTCATTCGAATATGAAATCCAATCCTGGAAAGACAGTATCCCACTCTTTTTTGATACTCAAGGTTTCGATACATTTCGAAATAGAGAAATTTCTAGTGGAGCGGGTGCTATACGACAACAATTAGTTGATCTGGATTTAAGAATTATTATGGATTCTTCGTTGCTAGAATGGAAAGAATTAGGAAAAGAGGGTCCAATGACAAATGGAAAAATCAAAAAGTTCGAAGAAGAAAGAATTTTTTGGTTCGACGCATGGGATTAGCTAAGCATTTTCTCCTAACAAATATAGAACCAGAATGGATGGTTTTATGTCTCTTACCAGTTCTTCCTCCCGAATTGAGACCAATTATTCAAATAGATGGCGGTAAACTAATGAGTTCGGATATTAATAAACTCTATAAAATAGTTATCTTTCGGAACAATACTCTTATTGAGCTATTAAGAACAAGTGGATTTACACCAGCGGAATTAGTAATGTCTCAAGAAAAATTGGTACAAGAAGCCGTGGATGCACTTCTTGATAATGGAATCCGCGGACAACCGATGAGGGACGGTCATAAGAAAGTTTACAAATCGTTTTCCGATATAATTTCGGGCAAAGAGGGAAGATTTCGAGAGACTCTTCTTGGAAAACGAGTTGATTATTCGGGGCGTTCTGTTATTGTCGTAGGTCCATTACTTTCATTACATCGATGTGGATTGCCCCCCGAAATAGCAATAGAGCTATTTCAGACATTTCTAATTCGTGGTTTAATTCGAAACCATATTGCTTCGAACATAGGAGTTGCTAAGAGTCAAATCCGGGAAAAAGAACCAATTGTATGGGAAATACTTCACGAAGTTATGCGGGGACATCCAGTATTGCTGAATAGAGCGCCTACTTTGCATAGATTGGGCATACAGGCATTTCAACCCATTTTAGTAGAAGGACGTGCTATTTGTTTACATCCATTGGTGTGTAAGGGATTCAACGCAGACTTTGATGGGGATCAAATGGCTGTTCATGTGCCTTTATCTTTGGAGGCTCAAGCAGAAGCTCATTTACTTATGTTTTCTACTACGAATCTCTTGTCTCCGACTATTGGGGATCCTATTTCTGTACCAACTCAAGATATGCTTATTGGACTTTATGTATTAACTAGCGGAAATCGTCGAGGTATTTGTGCAAACAGGTATAATTGGTTTAATTGCAGAAATTCTCAAAATGAAAAAATGAGCAATAATAACTTTAAGAACTTGAAGTATATGAAAAAAAAAGAACCCTGTTTTTGCAATTCCTATGATGCAATTGGAGCTTATAGACAGAAAAGAATAAATTTGGATAGTCCTTTTTGGCTCCGGTGGCAAATACATCAATGCATTATGTCTTCAAGAGAAGTTCCTATCGAAGTTCACTATGAATCTTTTGGTACCTATTATGAGATTTATGAGGATTATTTAGTAATAAGAAGTATAAAAAAAGAAATTCGTTGTATATACATTCGAACCACTATTGGTCATATTTCTTTTTATCGAGAAATCGAAGAAGCTATACAAGGTTTTTCTCGAGCCGATTCATCATATAGTATCTAATCATATAGATGGTTAGTGTTGGTATCCACGCTAAGTAAATTTAGGATACTGGTGTAAATTCAGGTCAACTAGCATCTTTTCAATTTTCTACGTAAATAAACATAAAGAAAAGGGAGTTTTCCAATCATTCACTCAAATCTATTGTCGTCGAACCGAATACCACTGAGTGGAATATGGAGGGACTTATGGCAGAAGGGACCAATCTAGTCTTTCACAATAACGTGATAGGTGGAACTGCCATTAAACGACTTATTAGCAGATTAATAGATCATTTCGGAATGGCATATACATCACACATCCTGGATCAAGTAAAGACTCTAGGATTCCATCAAGCTACTGCTACATCTATTTCATTAGGAATTGATGATCTTTTAACAATACCTTCTAAAGGATGGCTAGTCCAAGATGCTGAACAACAAAGTTCCGTTTTGGAAAAACATAATCATTATGGGAATGTCCATGCGGTAGAAAAATTACGCCAATCCATTGAAATATGGTATGCTACAAGCGAATATTTGCGACAACAAATGACTCCCAATTTTAGGATGACTGACCCCTTTAATCCAGTCCATATAATGTCTTTTTCAGGAGCTAGAGGAAATGCATCTCAAGTACACCAATTAGTCGGAATGAGAGGATTAATGTCAGATCCACAAGGACAAATGATTGATTTACCCATTCAAAGCAATTTTCGTGAAGGACTGTCTTTAACAGAATATATAATTTCTTGCTACGGAGCCCGTAAAGGGGTTGTAGATACTGCTGTACGAACATCAGATGCTGGATATCTTACACGTCGACTTGTTGAAGTGGTTCAACACATTGTTGTACGGCGAACAGATTGCGGTACCATCCGTGGGATTTCTGTAAACATCCGAAATGGAATGATGCCAGAAAGAATTTTGATACAAACATTAAATGGTCGTGTAGTAGCAGACAATATATATATAGGTTCACGGTGCATTGTCGTTAGAAATCAAGATATTGGAATTGGACTTATCAATCGATTCATAACTTTTCAAACACAACCCATATTTATTCGAACCCCCTTTACCTGTAGGAATACGTCGTGGATCTGCCGATTGTGTTATGGGCGGAGTCCTATTCATGGGGACCTGGTAGAATTGGGAGAAGCTGTAGGCATTATTGCTGGTCAATCTATTGGAGAACCGGGAACTCAACTAACATTAAGAACTTTTCATACTGGTGGAGTATTCACAGGGGGTACTGCTGAATATGTGCGAGCCCCCTCGAATGGAAAGATAAAATGGAATGAGGATTTAGTTCACCCTACACGTACACGTCATGGATATCCTGCTTTTATATGTAATATAGACTTGTATGTAACTATAGAAAGTTACGATATTATACATAACGTCATTATTCCACCAAAAAGTTTTCTATTAGTTAAAAATGATCAATATGTAAAATCAGAACAAGTGATTGCGGAGATCCTCGCGGGAACATATACTTTTAATTTGAAAGAGAGGGTTCGAAAACATATTTATTCTGACTCAGAAGGGGAAATGCATTGGAGTACCGATGTGTACCATGCATCAGAATTTATGGATAGTAATGTACATATCTTACCAAAAACAAGTCATTTATGGATATTGTCAGGAAAGTCGTGCAGGTCTAATACAACCCATTTTTTACTTCACAAGGATCAAGATCAAATTACCATGGATTCACTTTCGAATGGAAAAAAAAATATTTCGAATCTTGTAGAAAGGAATAATCAAGTAAAACATAAATTCTTTGGTTTCCATACTTTTGGTACAAAAGAAAAGGGGATCAGCGATTATTCAATATTTAATCCAATCATATATATGGATCATTCTTATTTAATGTATCCCGCTATTTTTCACGATACTTTTTATTTCTTGGCGAAAAGGCGAAGAAATCGATTTCTTATTCCATTTCCATTCCAATCGATTCAAGAACGAAAGAACGAACTAATGTCCCCTTCCGGTGTCTCCATTGAAATACCTATCAATGGTATTTTTCCTAGAAATAGTATTTTTGCTTATTTCGATCATCCTCAACCCATTTTTCAAAAGAAGATTTCATTGAGTATCGAGGAAGAAAAAAATTAAAGCCAAACTATCCAATTCAAGTAGGTCCCTTTTTTTTGATTCCCGAAGAAGTGCATATTTTACCCCAATCTTCTTCCCTAATGGTACGGAATAATAGTCTTGTTGGAAGAGGAACACCAATCACTTTCAATATAAGAAGTCGAGTAGGCGGATTGGTCCGATTAGAAAAGAAAAAAAAAAAAAAAATAGAATTAAAAATATTTTCTGGAAATATCCATTTTCCCAGAGAGATTGATAAGATATCAAGACACAGTCCCATCTTTATACCACCCGGAACGGTAAAAAAAAAAAAATGCAAGGAATCAAAAAAAAATAAAGATGGGATCTATGTCCAACGGATCGCAACTACAAAAAAAAAAAAATGCAAGGAATCAAAAAAAATTAAAGATGGGATCTATGTCCAATGGATCGCAACTACAAAAAAAAAAAAGAAAAAAAAAAAAATTGTTTTGGTTCGACCTGTAATTTTATATGAAATACCGGACACTATCCCTTTTGTAAAACTTTTTCCCCAAGATCTATTCCAGGAAAAGGATAATCTGGAACTAAAAGTTGTCAATTCTATTGGAAAATCCATTCGGGAAATTTCCGACACAAGGATTCCATTCCTTCGGACTTGTTTAGTCTTCCATTGGGATGACGGCAAAAAAAGTTCTTCGATTGAGGAGGCCCCCGCTTCCTTTATTGAAGTAAGTACAAATGGTTTGATTGAGTATTTTCTAAGAATTGACTTAGTAAAATCGAATACTTCATATATCAGAAAAAGAAATGACCCATCTGGTTTAGGATTGATTGGGGATAATAAATCGGATCGAATCAATCCATTTTTTTCTATTCATTCCAAGGGAAAAATTCAACAATCACTTAGCCAAAATCACGGAACTATTCGTATGTTGTTGAATAGAAATAAAGAATGCCGATCTTGGATAATTTTGTCATCATCTAATTGTTTTCAAATGAGACCATTCAACAATGTAAAATCTCACAATGGGATAAAAAAAGATCCTATAATTTCAATTAAGAAGAATAATAATTCGTTCGGCCCTTTAGGAATAGTTGCAAATTTATATTCACTTTATCATTTAATAACTCATAATCAGATCTCAATAATAAAAATTTTGCAACTTGACAAATTAAAGGAAATTTTTCAAGTAATGAAATATTATTTCATGGACGAAAATGAGAAAATTTGTAAACCCGATCTATACAGTAATATCGTTTTGAATCCATTCCATTTAAATTGGTTTTTTCTCCATTATTTTTCTTGTGAAAAAACGTTTCCAATAATAAGTCTTGGACAATTTATTTGTGAAAATATATGTATAGCTCAAATGAAAAATGGACCACACCTAAAATTAAAATCGGGTCAAGTTATAACAGTTCAAATGGATTCTGTAATAATAAGATCGGCTAATCCTTATTTGGCGACTCCAGAATCAACTATTCACGGCCATTATGGGGAGATCCTTTCTCAAGGAGATATTTTAGTTACATTCCTATATGAAAAATCGAGATCCAGTGATATAACACAAGGTCTTCCAAAAGTGGAACAGATATTCGAAATACGTTCGATTGCTTCAATATCCATGAATCTAAAAAAAAGAATTGATGCTTGGAACGAGTGTATAACAAAAATTCTCGGCATTCCTTGGGGATTCTTGATTGGTGCTGAGCTAACTATAGCTCAAAGTCGTATTTCTTTGGTTAATAAAATCCAAAAGGTTTATCGATCCCAGGGAGTACACATCGATAATAGACATATCGAGATTATTGTGCGTCAAATAACATCCAAAGTCTTGGTTTCAGAAGATGGAATGTCTAATGTATTTTTACCTGGCGAACTAATTGGATTATTGCGAGCAGAACGAACGGGGCGTGCCTTGGAAGAAGCCATTTGTTACCGAGCTTTATTATTGGGAGTAACAAAAACATCTCTGAATACTCAAAGTTTCATATCCGAAGCGAGTTTTCAAGAAACTGCTAGAGTTTTAGCAAAAGCCGCTCTTCGGGGTCGTATTGATTGGTTGAAAGGTCTTAAAGAGAATGTTGTTTTAGGGGGAATGATACCCGTTGGTACCGGATTCAAAAGAATAATGCACCGTTCACGGTCAAGGCAACATAACAAGATTAGCCGGAAAAAAAAATTATTCGAAGTCGAAATTGGAAATCTTTTGTTCCATCACAGAAAATTATTTAATTTTTCTCATTTCAGAGAATTTATGTGATACATTCGAAATATAGGATTAAATATAGTATTAAATGCTTCCTAACAGCGGATTCGACTCATCCATCCCCTGAAATATTTAAATGCAGTCATTGGATTTGGTAATTAAAGTATATTAAAAAATAATAAGAAATAGAAATCAAAGAATGGCCTGATTCTATATTAACGGCCGATCGTCTATAAAAGAGAAGGTTCCATCGGAACAATTATTTATTAGGATACTCGGTCTCTCTTTTTTTTTTTCATTTTTTTAAACAAAGTGTGGGGATAAATGACAAAAAGATATTGGAACATCACTTTGGAAGAGATGCTGAAAGCTGGGGTTCATTTTGGCCATGAGACTAGGAAATGGAATCCTCGAATGGCACCTTTTATATCGGCAAAACGTAAAGGTAATCATATTACAAATCTTACTAAAACTGCTCGTTTTTTATCAGAAGCTTGTGATTTGGCTTTTGATGCAGCAAGCAAAGGAAAACAATTTTTAATTGTTGGTACCAAAAGAAAAGTTGCCTATTCAGTAAGACGGGCTGCAATAAGAGCTCGATGTCATTATGTTAATAAAAAATGGCTCGGAGGTATGTTAACGAATTGGTATACTACAGAAACGAGACTTCGTAAGTTCAGGGACTTGAGAACGGAGCAAAAGACGGGGAAACTGAACTCTCTTCCAAAAAGAGATGCCGCTATGTTGAAGAGGCAATTATCTCATTTGGAAACATATCTAGGCGGTATAAAATATATGACAGGGTTACCTGATATTGTAATAATCCTTGATCAGGAAGAAGAATATAAGGCTCTTCAAGAATGTATCACTTTGGGAATTCCAACGATTTGTGTAATCGATACAAATTGTGACCCCGATCTTGCGGATTTGCCGATTCCGGCTAATGATGATACTATGGCTTCCATCGGATTCATTCTTAACAAATTAGTTTTTGCAATTTGTGAGGGTCGTTCTAGCTAGATACAAAATTATTGATTAATAATAAGATAAATCCATTTTTAGATTTGGTTGGGCGGTGATAAATTTTTGGAATTGGTTATTATAGCATTACAAAATTGTGTAAAAAGAAATATTTTTGGATTAGTAGGTATTCCAAATGGAAAATCCAAGTAAAATAAGGAAATGGTTGAATCAAAATAATTCCCTTTCAAGTTATCTTTTTTATTTTAGAGGGCAATATGAATGTTCTATTATGTTACATCAACACATTAAACAGATTCTATGATATATCTGCTGTGGAAGTAGGTCAACATTTCTATTGGCAAATAGGGGATTTTCAAGTGCATGCTCAAGTACTTATTACCTCTTGGGTTGTAATTGCTATCTTATTAATTTCAACCATTCTAGTTGTTAGAAATCCACAAACTATTCCCACGTCTGGTCAGAATTTCTTTGAATATGTCCTTGAATTCATTCGAGACGTGAGCAAAACTCAGATTGGAGAAGAATATGGTCCATGGGTTCCGTTTATTGGAACTCTGTTTCTATTTATTTTTGTTTCGAATTGGTCAGGGGCACTTTTGCCTTGGAAAATTATAAAGTTACCTCATGGAGAGTTAGCTGCACCCACAAATGATATAAATACTACTGTTGCATTAGCTTTACTTACGTCAGTAGCCTATTTCTATGCGGGTATTTCAAAAAAAGGATTGGCCTATTTTGGTAAATACATCCAACCAACGCCAATCCTTTTACCGATTAACATCTTAGAAGATTTCACAAAACCCTTATCGCTTAGTTTTCGACTTTTCGGAAATATATTAGCGGATGAATTAGTAGTGGTTGTTCTTGTTTCGTTAGTACCTTTAGTAGTTCCTATCCCTGTTATGTTCCTTGGATTATTTACAAGCGGTATTCAAGCTCTTATTTTCGCTACTTTAGCTGCGGCGTATATAGGTGAATCCATGGAAGGGCATCATTGACTAGTTATCTAAATAGGATTTTAGACCGCGACTGGCTCGCGATAATCTACTTAAGGAACATTAATAAAATTAAGGAACATAAATCAAAAAATCCAAAAGAAATTATGAAAAGTTTTCATAACAATCAAAAAGTATAAAGAAAATGAAAACACTTATCAGGAAATTCAACAAAAAATAGAAATTCAATTAAAATAAAGGGTGGGGGGTCGAACTAGGCATATATATAATCTAATCGTTATAAAACAGCTGGGGGATTTCCGAGAATGATTCATTGAATCGAAGATACAATGAATTGGTTTACGATATGGAACAAACACATGTATATGTCATAGTAGATATTCATTAGTTATATATGACTATATATCTCAATTTGTCCTGCTACTACTCTAAATTTAGGTAGGGATTCAAAAAAAAGAGCTCTTCCATCTCTTGGAATTGTGAATGGAATATAAAATGACTGGAAAAATGAAATCAAAAAGAAAAAGAAAGGTTTAAACGAAATGTAAGATAAGACCCCAATTTGTATGTATTCACAAAAAACGACAAGGGTAGAAACGAAAAAAGTAAATATCGAAGTAATTGAGATAATTCAATCCAAATTCTTCAGTTTGAAATTTTGAATTACACTTCGACTAGATAAAGAGAAATAGGACGAATGAAATAATTAAGTCATATATTTTTTGTTGATTATATTATTAACTATTTCTTTATTTTATTTTGACATAGGAGAAACTTATCATGAATCCACTGATTGCTGCTGCTTCTGTTATCGCTGCTGGGTTGGCCGTCGGGCTTGCTTCTATTGGACCTGGAGTTGGTCAAGGCACAGCTGCAGGGCAAGCTGTAGAAGGGATTGCGAGACAACCGGAAGCAGAGGACAAAATACGGGGTACTTTATTACTTAGTCTGGCTTTTATGGAAGCTTTAACTATTTATGGGCTGGTTGTAGCATTAGCGCTTTTATTTGCCAATCCTTTTGTTTAGTTTAATATTTATTCAAAAAAATACATATTGTTTTTTTTTTCATGGATTTTCGTTGTTGCTCTTGCTAATTCTATTTCGATTTTACTGTTACAATTTTTTGCATTCGGATTAACATACTGATTTGCCTTCTTCCGTCCCTTTCATTAGTCCAATGACCCCCTTTTTATTTAGAAAGTGTTGAAAACAACTAAGTATTTTGCAATTTACATACGAACTAGTATTTATTTCTAAGAAATATCATTCCTTATAGGGAATCTTTCAATTGACTAACCAATTCCAAATATAGAATAGAATAGTCTTCTTAGTATCTTTTGATTCTTACTAATATTCATTATTAGTAAGAATCAAAATAGAAAGAATAAGTAAATATATTCATATTAAATAATTCGATTATAGAATAAACTATTATATACAAAAACGAATAAAAAAACTTGGAATCGTAGAAATAAATTTAGTCTATCCATAAGAGGAGATGTGATCATATGAAAAATATAACCGATTCTTTTCTTTGCTTCATTTCCTGGCCATCCGCCGGAAGTTTCGGGTTTGATACCGATATTTTAGCAACAAATCTAATAAATATAAGTGCAGTCCTAGGTGTATTGATTTTTTTTGGAAAGGGAGTGTGTGCGAGTTGTTTATTTCAAAGAATAGATTGGATCCAACCAACTGCACTTTTTTTGTTATAACTAGGAAAATGTGCATGATCCGGCGAATGACTTCTTACGAAATAACGAAAAAAATAGTTCAGAACCATAGCATTTCGCGATTCAGTGGTAAATCTACTTTGATTCTCTATCAACCAAGAATTTTGGAACATTACCATGGTTAAAGCTAACGAGTTTGAAGTTTCGACGCAGTCTAGTATTCTTTCTACCACTATGTTAATAGGGAAATTCTAATTTTTTCGATATAGAACACTCATGTCGATAAAATGACTTGAATTCTCTGTATGATGAAAAATAGGAAAAAAGGTGTTTTGTTTAACGCCTCCGTTTCTACTTTTCTACAATGCGGAATTGATGACCTACGTATAAATTAATCATAATTCTTTGGATTTCAAGAAAAAAAAACAACTTTGCTGACAATTATTTGTTTGCTCAGAAGAGTCCTCCAAATATTTGGGTCTTGTATTGATAATCATTTTCAAGATTTTTAGAAATAGAGAAAAGAGGATAGGCTCATTCCCTAATAAATAGGGGGGAATTTCCTATAAGGAATTGAGTGTGAGAGCCAAATGAATTGAAAGATTCATGTTTGGTTCGGGAAGAGATCATAGACATTTGGAAATGAATGGAAAGAGAATCTACTTTCATTAAGTGATTTATTAGATAATCGAAAACAGAGAATCCTGAGAACTATTCGAAATTCAGAAGAACTACGGGAAACAGCCATTGAACAGCTGGAAAAAGCCCGGGCCCGTTTCAGGAAAGTAGAAATGGAAGCAGATCGGTTTCGAGTGAATGGTTATTCCGAGATAGAACGAGAAAAATGGAATTTAATTAATTCCATTTATACAACTTTGGAACAATTCGAAAATTACAAAAATGAAACCATTCATTTTGAACAACAAAGGGCGATTAATCAAGTCCAACAAAGGGTTTTACAACAAGCATTACAAGGAGCTCTGGGAACTCTGAATAGGTGCTTAAACAACGAGTTACATTTACGTATGATCGCTGCTAATATTGGTATGTTTGGGGCGATCAAAGAAAAAAATAACTAATTAGTGGTTCTACTATAATAGAGAGTATGGAGAGGCCCTATTTTTGTTTTTTTTCGAAAAAGAATCCAATTAATAAAAATATTCATGGTACCCATTCGTGCAGATGAAATTAGTCAAATTATCCGTGAACGGATTGAGCAATATAATACCGAAGTAAAAATTGTAAATACAGGTACCGTACTTCAAGTAGGCGATGGCATTGCTCGTATTTATGGTCTTGATGAAGTAATGGCAGGTGAATTAGTAGAATTTAAAGAGGGTACAGTAGGCATTGCTTTGAATTTGGAATCCAAAAATGTTGGTGTTGTATTAATGGGTGATGGTTTGATGATACAAGAGGGAAGTTCCGTAAAAGCAACAGGAATAATTGCTCAGATACCAGTAAGTGAGGGTTATTTGGGTCGTGTTGTAAATGCCCTAGCTAAACCTATTGACGGTCGAGGAGAAATTTCAGCTTCGGAATCTCGGTTAATTGAATCTCCCGCTCCCGGTATTATTTCCAGACGTTCCGTGTATGAGCCTCTTCAAACGGGACTTATTGCTATTGATTCTATGATCCCTATAGGGCGTGGCCAGCGAGAATTGATTATTGGGGACAGACAAACAGGTAAAACAGCAGTAGCTACAGATACGATTCTCAATCAACAGGGACAAAATGTAGTATGTGTTTATGTAGCTATTGGTCAAAAAGCATCTTCTGTGGCTCAAGTAGTAACTACTTTACAAGAAAGAGGAGCAATGGAATACACTATTATAGTGGCTGAAACAGCAAATTCCCCAGCTACATTACAATACCTCGCGCCTTATACAGGCGCAGCTCTGGCTGAATATTTTATGTACCGTGAACGTCACACTTTAATCATTTATGATGATCCCTCCAAACAAGCACAGGCTTATCGCCAAATGTCTCTTCTATTACGAAGACCACCAGGTCGCGAAGCTTATCCCGGAGATGTTTTTTATTTACATTCGCGTCTTTTGGAAAGAGCCGCGAAATTAAGTTGTCAGTTAGGTGAAGGAAGTATGACTGCTTTACCAATAGTTGAGACCCAAGCCGGAGATGTTTCAGCTTATATTCCTACGAATGTCATTTCCATTACAGATGGTCAAATATTCTTATCTGCCGATTTATTCAATGCTGGGATCAGACCCGCAATTAATGTGGGTCTTTCCGTTTCCAGAGTTGGATCGGCGGCTCAAATAAAAGCCATGAAACAAGTCGCTGGTAAATTAAAATTGGAATTAGCACAATTCGCAGAATTAGAAGCTTTTGCACAATTCTCTACCGATCTTGAGAAAACTACGCAAAATCAATTGGCAAGAGGTCAACGATTGCGCGAGTTGCTTAAACAATCCCAATCATCTCCTATTACTGTGGAAGAACAGATAATAACTATTTATACTGGAACGAATAGTTATCTTGATTCATTAGAAATTCAACAGGTAAGGAAATTTCTCGTTAAGTTACGGGCTTATTTAAAAACGAATAAACCGAAATTCAACGAAATCATATCTTCGACCAAGACATTTACTGGGGAAGCAGAAGCCATTTTGAAGGAAGCTATTCAGGAACAGATGGAACTCTTTTTACTTCAGGAACAAGTAGAAAAAAATTGATTCCAAATTTCATACCTTTCTAGATAATTAGTCTCTTTCCATATTTCAAAAAGAATAATAAAGAGAAGAAATTCACAATATAGTTTTCGAAATATACGAATTCAAGTAATATATATGCAATTGCAATAAATTCAATATGTAATAAATTTGCGTCCAATAGGATTCGAACCTATACCAAAGGTTTAGAAGACCTCTGTCCTATCCATTAGACAATGGACGCTTTTCTTTTTTTCTTTCCCTTTTCACGAAAATTTCGTGAAAAGGGAAAGAAAAAAAAGAATTCTATAAAATACTCCTCCATCTATCTGAATATCGAAATAATAATTATTCTAAATTCTAAATAGAATAAGACGAAATGAAATCATTCCAATTGAATATTCATAACTAAAACTAACTAAAGAAATTTACTAAATAAAAAATAGAATAGAATATATAGAGAAATAGAATATAAGCGGGTAGCGGGAATCGAACCCGCATCATTAGCTTGGAAGGCTAAGGGTTATAGTCGACGTTTATGAATGAACGTCTCTAATTCAAAACCGAACGTGAAACTTTTGTTTCATTCAGCTCCTTTACAGAATAATTTTAGAGATAGATGGAATACATGAAAAAAAAATGACCCATAACATCTATGTCAGCCTTTCGGTATGAATAGAATTCACGTTGCTTTTTAGATGATCCCTATAGAAAGAAAAGGAGTATTTGAACAATCTCTTTTTTTTCTAGTTACTTCGTTCTCTATTTCTATTTGATAGAATCTTTAGGAAAAGAATAAAATTTCCGTCGAGCTAAAAAAATATATTGATGTTTCTAGTAAACTAAAAAAATCGTTTAATAGCTATTTTGCTTCACTCTCTCCTATACAAAAAAAATAAAAAAAAATGGGAAGATTTAGTTACGATTGGAAACTAATTTTAGATATCTTTCTCCCTGGATCCTTTACTTATATTCAAAAATTGGGATTCTTGTGCAAAAACTTATGTTTCATAATTTTAGAATAAATTCTAAATTGTATACAAATTACGATAATGTATATTATTCCTCGAATTGCTCGTTGAGAGGTATAAAGGATGAAATCCCTAAAAGTAAGAAATAAAGTTTTTGATCGTGATATGAATCACGAAAGGGACCCCTTAACTATTAAGGGATCGTTAGAACGAATCGCACTTTTACCACTAAACTATACCCGCTACAATACCATTTTTGTATATAAAAAGATCTTTTGTCGAACAAGGGAATCAGTCATAAATAATTCTGAAATAGGTGCAGAATTTTATGATAAATAGAGTGTTTACATGTTTCGTAAAGGCCCCCTAATGAAATTTAGAAAAGGGGGCAAATCTCATTTTTGGATTTTATTTTTGGATTTTGTTGAAGGTATTTTGACAGATAGATCTCGACAAAATTACTAAACTAAATTCATAACACAAAAATGCATTATGCAATGCAAGAATCCATAGTTCTATTTCGTTTTTTAGATACGTTACCTGATTCATTCGTATGAGATACGATCACAAAGTTATTTTTATTTTTGTTTGATCATATTAAAATGTTTGAATTAATTAAAAGTTTGTTTCAAATCTGATACAGAAAAATAAATCGTTGTTATCCAGGATTCATGGGAAAAAAGAGCTGTGCCAGTACCTAGCTGGACTCTGGTTGGATAAAAAAACAAACTAAAAAAGAAAATATAAAATTATAGATTTAGATTATCTATTTAGTATAATGATTTATATCTATTTAGTATAATTATTTATTACTATCGTATTTAGTATATATATATACAATTAATATATAACTCAATCTATATTTATGAGTTAATATAGAATTAGAATCAAATAGAAAAAAGATAGATAAAATATATCAAATGAAGATCCATATCAAATAAATATTGAAGCCTTTTTTCGAGCCCTGCGAGGTATCATAAGCATAATAATTCCATTCTTTGAATTGGGGAGAGATGGCTGAGTGGACTAAAGCGTCGGATTGCTAATCCGTTGTACGCATTTTTGTACCGAGGGTTCGAATCCCTCTCTTTCCGTTTATTGATGATTTGCCATTTTTTTCTTTTGAACTTATGGAATTTCTTTTTTTTTATTCCCTGTTTGTTTCATTTTTTACTAGTTCTTTTTGACTAGTTAAAGATCGAAAATAGATAGAAAAACAAAAAATAGTTCAAAATCAAGCACAAGTAAGGGAAAGAAAAAAGATTTTCTTATTCTTCACGTCCAGGATTACGTCCGGGATCATTAGATAGAAATCCGAAGATGAAAAGAGAAACAAAGAATATCACTATCGTGTAAACAAATAGTTTTAGAGTAAGCATTACAAAATCTCCAAGATAATTAAAAAAAAAAAACGACAGAGAAAGAGAATAGATTCTCTTCTATTTCATATTATGTTTCCTTAAAAAAGTTCCAATTTGAGTTTTCTAATAAATTCTTACTTTTTTTAGGACATTATTCAAATGAAAGATCTTATCGAAAACTTACAGCAGCTTGCCAAACAAAAGCGAAGAGAAAAAAGAGTAAGGGTATTACTGGCATAAAATCTACAATTGGAGTCAAAAAAGCATAAGCTTCAGGTAATTTCCCCAAGAAAAAACTACTTGAATAAAGGACAGAGTTAATACAGACCAAGCTAAAGATATGAAGCATAAAAAAAAATGTTGTTCTTTAATAAAATGAATTGTATTTTTGCTTTTTTTTTTTTGAATTCTAATTTTTTTATTTTTTATTATCTGACTTATTATTATATATATTCTTATATATATAAGATATGATTTATTATATATATTATTTAATATCCACTTTTTTTTTTTATACTTTTATATTAAAAATGAAATCTAAAAGAAAAAAGAAATATGGTCTAACTTGACAAAAGTAAATATCTATATAGAATAACAAATGGGGCGTGGCCAAGTGGTAAGGCAGCGGGTTTTGGTCCCGTTATTCGGAGGTTCGAATCCTCCCGTCCCAGATGATATCGATTCAATTCATCACATTGACATGAATCGATATCATAGGTTTTTCGCCATAAACCAAAAATAAAAAAGGCTGTTCTTGGGTGGGGATATATTGTTCATTCATATAACTTTCAATTACTTATTAATTATTAAATAAATTAATATACGAATTAAAATTAAATTTGATAACTATTCGATAAAATAAAAAACAATGACTATTCATTATATAATATTTTAATTTAAAAAGGAATAAAAATCTATGGAAAGACAAGGGTTCAATTCGATGCTGTTTACTAGAGGTATGCTGTTTACTAGAGGTTTAGAATACAGGTGTGGTTTAAGTAAATCAATAGATAGTTTTGGTATAGATAGTTTTGGTCCTATTGATGAAAATAACGGTGGAGACCCATCTAGTTTAACTGATATGCATAATAACATTCATAGCTGGAAGAACAATAGTGAAAATTGTAGTTATAGTCATGGTCATGCTGACTATTCAGCAGATGTGAACAACATACATAATCATAATTTGCTATTTGCAAAAAGTCTATCCGTTTGGGATAGTCATAATAATAGTTATGACATATATTATGCTTATAATGATGATAGTTGGACTTATAACATGAATTGTTGCATTTGGAATTATCTTCGTTCTCAAATCTGGGAGGATATTGACAAATCCATTAATTGTTGCATTTGGAATTATCTTCGTTCTCAAATCTGGGAGGATATTGACAAATCCAATGCCAGTTACCGTGATATGGACTTTAAGAGTTACATTTGCGATAGGGGCCAAAATACTAGTGAAAGCCATAGTACAAATATAATAATATTAAGGAACACAAATGCTAGAAATCAGACAGCAGATCCAGATGATGCAGATATATCTGATGGATCAGATATATCAGATCCATTGGAGATAGATCTATCTGATCCATCCGATACAGATTATCGATACGATCCATTTGCTGATACATCAGATATATCAGATCCATTGGAGATAGATCTATCTGATCTATCAGATACAGATTATCCATATTATATGGATGGATCTGATATATCAGATCCATTGGAGATGGATCTATCTGATCCATCAGATACAGATTATCCATATTATATAGATGGATCTGATATATCAGATCCATTGGAGATAGATCTATCTGATCTATCAGATACAGAGGAGGATCTATATGGTATATACGATCTAGATGAGATCTATTATCTGGATGGATCAGATAGATCAGATCCATTGGAGACATTGGAGACATCAGATCTAGATGAGATCTATTATCCGGATGGATCAGATAGATCAGATCCATTGGAGACATTGGAGACATCAGATCCAGATTATATAAATGATCCGGATGGATCAGATAGATCAGATCCATTGGAGATATCTGATACATCAGATACAGATATATGTCAGAAGGATAGTGATGATAATAGCAAAATGGATATGCTGGCTAAAATGAACCAATATAGTCATTTATGGGTTCTATGCGAAACTTGCTCTAGCTTAAATTTTAAACAATTTTTAGTAGCCAAACTGAGTATTTGCGAATACTGTGGTGAGCATCTGAAAATGAGAAGTTCAGATAGAATCGAACTTTTGATTGATCCAGGTACTTGGAATCCTATGGATGAAGACATGGTTTCTCTGGATCCCATTAAATTTGATTCGATTGAAAAAATTCCAATTCTTCAATGGGATCCCATTGCATTCGACTTGATTTTCGTGGATCCTCCCGAGGAAGAGGAAGAAGATCAACCTTATATCGATCGTCTTGATTCTTATCAAGAAAAGACAGGATTACCAGAAGCGGTTCAAACAGGCATAGGTCAACTAAATGGTATTCCTTTAGCAATAGCTGTTATGGATTCTGAGTTTATCGCGGGTAGTATGGGATCCGTAGTGGGTGAGAAAATAACTCGGTTGATCGAATATGCTACCAATCAACTTTTACCTCTAATTATAGTCTGTGCTTCCGGAGGAGCGCGTATGCAAGAAGGAAGTTTGAGCTTAATGCAAATGGCTAAAATTTCTTCTGCGTTATATAATTATCAAATAAATAAAAAGTTATTCTATGTAGCGATACTTACATCTCCGACTACTGGTGGGGTAACCGCTAGTTTTGCGATGTTGGGGGATATCGTTATTGCGGAACCAAACGCAACCATTGCATTTGCGGGTAAAAGAGTGATTGAACAATTGTTGAATGTGGAAGTGCCTGAAGGTTCCCAATCGGCGGACCTTTTATTCGACAAGGGAGTATTGGATTCAGTCGTACCACGTCATTTTTTAAAGCAGTTTTTAACGGAGTTATTTCAGTTCCATGGTTTCGTTCCTTTGACTAAAAATTTGGAAGATTGAATAAAAACAATTTTAAACTTAGTTTTACGTTATTTTGCACTAAGAATCTATTTTTTATTTCCGCCTTTTTGTAACTAGTTTGTAGCTAATACCTTATTTTACACTATTTTATTTAAACTAATTTAGACTAAGAATATATTTTTTATTTCTCCTATTTAGTAACTCTGATATATAGACTATGGATCTAAAAGACTTGAAAAGATTTTTGAAAAACCTGTGGATCTGGAAAAAAAGACACTGTAAAAGATTTTTGAAAAACCTGTGGATCTGGAAAAAAAGACACTGTATTATTATTACAGTGACACATATTTTCCTGCATGGAACTTACCTTTTAAGTATATTAAAAGTAATAGTTCTTCTCCTAGAAAGAAGCCGCCCGTATCCGCCACACATCCTGGTGGATTTATTTATTTTATGTTTTGCGGCCTTTCTTTTTAGGAATATCTTTTTCGTTTTGTTTTTTTATTTCCTTAGAACAATTTTGGATTATTTACTTCAAATGATCCGTGAATTCATTAAGGACGAGACAAACAAAAAAGTTTTATGTTCCTATGTGTCAGAAACTACTTGGATGGACACTATCCCGGGTTTCCAACACGTTTTTTTTCGAATTTTAAGTCATGTCAGTTTTTTCGTGGGATTCTTTTCTCTCTATCGTTTCTATAGCAATCTTACTCGGATGAACATTTTCGATGCACCGATTAAATGGCTCTTTGTGCTACCAAATAAGATTGTTTCTCTGCTTATCACTGCAATTGTCAGTATCCTAAGCGGTATCATGTTTCAATATATTAATTATTGGACTGTAATTGGCGGAACTAATTTTTTCGATAAAAGAAAAGGAGTGCTATATATTACTCGTTACAGACTTCCTATTCCTGGAATAAGTAGCTCTAATGTTCGCCGCATTTTAATAAAAGAAATTTCGTGCCTCATACTAGTAACTAACCGAATCTGGGGTGATGTCCTTTATATTGAAACCAGAAAACACGGGACCTTGCCGATGACTCCTACTAAAGATGGTCGTAGATATATGCTTGCAAAACATGCTTTGGAGTTGTCCAGATTCTTGAATATACCATTGGACATTATTTACAAAGAATACTAATAAAAAAGCGAGTTTAGCCGATCGAGTTTAGCCTATAAAGCGAGTTTAGCCTATAATAATTAATATATTATAGGCTAAACTCGCTTTTTTATTAGTATTTACTTGTAATAGAACTTATGCTTGATAGAAATATTAGAATATATAGAATATTCTAGAGTTGAAAAATGAGATGAAACTGAGGACGAAAAATGGCAAAAAAGAAAGCATTCATTCCCCTTCTATGTCTTACATCTATAGTCTTTTTGCCCTGGTGCATCTCTTTTACATTTAAGAAAAGTCTGGAATCTTGGATTACTAATTGGTGGAATACGAAAGAATCCGAAATTTTCTTGAATACTATTCAAGAAAAAACTATTGTAAAGAAATTCCTAGAGTTCGAGGAACTGTTCCTCTTGGATGAAATGCTAAAGGAATACCCGGAAACACATTTACAAAACCTTCGTATCGAAATCTACAAAGCGACCATCCAATTGATTCAGACGAACAACGAAGATAATATCCATACGATTTTTCATTTCTTTACAAATATAATATGTTTCCTTATTCTAAGTGTTTATTCTATTAGGGGTAATCAAGAACTCATTATTCTTAACTCTTGGGTTCAAGAATTTGTATATAACTTAAGTGACACAATAAAAGCTTTTTCTATTCTTTTCTTAATTGATTTCTCTGTAGGATACCATTCGACTGGTCTTTGGGAACTAATGATTTGGTCTGTCTATAAAGATTTTGGATTTACTCCGAATGATCATATTATATCTTTTCTTGTTTCTATTTTGCCAGCCATTTTAAATATTATTTTTAAATACTGGATTTTCCGTTATTTAAATTGTGTATCTCCGTCGCTTTTATCGATTTATGATTCAATTCCATTCCGTGAATGACTGAAAAAAGGACCCACTGATCCAATTCTAAAATTTGTTTAGCTTTTATATAAAAGCTAAACATTCCAAATTTCACTTATTCATTTTCGTTTTACTCGTATTCTTCCTATATTATAGGCAAATAATTGGAGTAAATAGCAGAATCATGGATAGGGAACTGTGCCAGTTCCCTACCTAATCTTATTGTAGAAATTTTCAGGATCAAGGATTGGACCATGCAAACTAGAAATGCTTTTTCTTGGATAAAGAAAGAGATTACCCGATCTATTTCCGTATTGCTCATGATCCATATAATAACTCGAGCACCCATTTCAAATGCATATCCCATTTTTGCCCAACAAGGTTATGAAAATCCTCGAGAAGCTACCGGCCGGATTGTATGTGCTAATTGCCATTTAGCTAATAAGCCCGTAGATATTGAGGTTCCACAAGCGGTACTTCCCGATACTGTATTTGAAGCAGTTGTGCGAATTCCTTATGATATGCAAGTGAAACAAGTTCTTGCTAATGGTAAAAAGGGGGCTTTGAATGTAGGAGCTATTCTTATTTTACCAGAGGGTTTTGAATTGGCCCCTCCTCATCGTCTTTCGCCCGAGATTAAAGAAAAGATGGGTAATTTGTCTTTTCAAAGCTATCGTCCCACAAAAAAAAATATTCTTGTGATAGGCCCCGTTCCTGGGAAAAAATATAGTGAAATTACCTTTCCTATTCTTTCTCCAGATCCTGCTACTAAGAGAGATGTTTACTTCTTAAAATATCCTCTATACGTAGGCGGGAACAGGGGAAGGGGTCAGATTTATCCCGACGGAAGCAAAAGTAATAATAATGTTTATAATGCTACAGCAACAGGTGTAGTAAACAAAATAATACGAAAAGAAAAAGGTGGATACGAAATAACGATAGTAGATGCATCAGATGGACGTGAAGTGATTGATATTCTACCGCCAGGACCAGAACTTCTTGTTTCAGAGGGTGAATCTATCAAACTTGATCAACCATTAACGAGTAATCCTAATGTGGGTGGATTTGGTCAGGGGGATGCAGAAATAGTGCTTCAAGATCCATTACGTGTCCAAGGTCTCTTGCTCTTCTTGGCATCTATTATTTTGGCACAAATCTTTTTGGTTCTTAAAAAGAAACAATTTGAGAAGGTTCAATTGTTCGAAATGAATTTTTAGGAATTTGAATTAATCAACATATTAAGCTGGTAAAAAGAACTCCATTTTTGTTGATAAATTCTGTAAACACCCTTGGTTCTTTCTAGTTTTTGTAGATATACTATATTTAGAAAATTCCTTGTACCGTAGAATTAGTTCAGTCATAGTATGTATATTGTGAAGAAGACTATTTGGTTCTTGGTTTTTTTTTTTTTTCAACTGCACAATTAATTCGAACCATATGATTATGTAGCTGTTTTCGGATTTTAATGTTCTAGAAATCCTCTAATTTCTATTGTTTTAGAATTAACTCGATACTAAACCTAAAAAAATAGGTAGGTACAGAATATTAAGTAAAGTAGAAATAGACAAAGGGAAAACAGGATTCTAGGATGGATAATTTGTCTTTTCCTAGAGTCCTCTTATTGTTTATGTCGAAATAGATAGTGAAGGAATGAAAGCGGGAATTGAATTCACCAAATACAACTTTCTTAATTAACTTAAAAAAAAAAATAGAATCATGAGTCTATATTAGAAATATATTTCTATTCCATTTCCATTCTAAGAAAAAGAAAACTCTTTCTTTGGGGTAATCTATAGTAAAAGAATTGAATAGGCTCTTTTCCAATTGTTTTAGAGAACGAATCGAGATACAATAAGGATTAGATCCGATGGAACGAACAGATGCAAATAAGAGTATGCAAAAGAATCTATCTTGATTCTTTATTTTTTACTTACTAAAATGGGGGGGGAAAGAAAACATAGTTCCTACCTATTAGTAGGATTCATTACCTTACTACTTCTAAGTATATTTTTTATTTATGCTTTCAATTTTTCAATTCTACTCCAAATCGGATAAGAACTTGCTATATGTTCTAATTGGATGTTTCGTCAATGGTGTTAGGACGGAATGGAATCCTTTTTTGACTCTGTACCAGCGATTCCACTATTATTAGAAGATATTCTCCAATTTTTAGTGAAAAACTAAAAGAATACAAGAAAAATAAGTAAACAATAAAAAAAGAATTAATAAAAGAATTTCTTCATATTGATCATATTGATATAGATAGGAGACATAATTGACATGGATATAGTAAGTCTTGCTTGGGCTGCTTTAATGGTAGTTTTTACATTTTCCCTTTCCCTTGTAGTATGGGGAAGAAGTGGACTTTAAAGGTAATACTAATTGAGTTAAGGGATCAAACTGTCTCAATTGTTTTATAGCTGAGTTCTTCCAGTTTTGAACTATTTGAGTTATTTTATTAATACTAATTAATGAAATGCAATTCTATCTGGATTTAGAAATTCTCTTGTATTGCTTCCAGTGGTGTAATATATTCCATGTATATATCTTATTGAAAAAAAAACTCTTTGAATCAAACAAATATTTAAATTGTTGCCATCTTGATATCCCGGGAATCAAGATAATTGGAAACGGATTCCGATTCCATTTAATCTATTTAAATTTTGGAATACTAAAAAGATTCTTTATTTTTATTTATTAGTTACCGGGATTCTGATAAAGAATCTTAAATCTAAAAATGAAACTAAGAAGAATAAAAATGGCGTTGCTTTTGAATTATTTCAGATTGATTGGAACCAATACAAATAGAATAGATTTAGATGAAATAAAGAAAAATGTGGACGCCTACATTCCATATATATCTATAGATCGATATCCATATATCCATATGAAAAGAAAATGATAAATTGGTTCCTCCATAGGAACTCTTTTTTTTTTAGTAAAACATTCTATTTTTATCCTACTCCTACCGTAATAGAGAATATAGTAGAAAGAAATAGATTTGATTTCTTTCTACTATATGGTTAATAGAATTCTGCTGGTTGTAGTCTGATCATTTTATTTAAAACAAAGATTAAAAGAAATAGAAATCCTTTTTTCATGTTTTTCTTCAATCATTGCTAAGAAATAAGAAGTCATGTTTCAGTAAAATTAGTCACTTTGACTTACCGTTTTTACATAAATTATAAGTAAAAAGGCAGTAGGAACTAGAATAAAGAGTGCAGTAGCTATAAATGCGAGAATATTTACTTCCATAATCTCTATGTTTTCTTTCTCTTTAATTTCTAATAAATACTTCGGGATTTAATCCCATAGAAATAAAAAATATTTCTTCACTAAATTCAATGGTATAAATAGGATCTCGATGATATCCAATCGGATCCATATCACGAATAACTATATGTGATCTATCAAATCAAGAATTCATGGTCGAGAATTGAATAGTATAACATCGGAAGATGTTTTATCCATACCAAATAAGAAAATGACTTTCTGATGCAATCCAAAAGTCCTTTTTCTTTGTCCCAACCTTTCCCTAAAACTAAAAAAGAAAAAAGGAGATACCCGTTAGAAATGATATTTTTTTTTTATTTTTATTCCCTTTCATACACTAAATCCATTGATATTTTTTGGATTTGTATCCATCGGGACTGACGGGACTCGAACCCGCAGCTTCCGCCTTGACAGGGCGGTGCTCTGACCAATTGAACTACAATCCCAGGGAAAAAGTCGTATAGTATACATATATATTCTTACAATTTCATCCAAATTCTTTGTTTTTCTATTTGAGATTCGAACCCCTGGGGCTTACTTCTATATATATTCCTATTTGGATGGGTCTGCACTTTATCGACACGGATGACTCGCATCGCAATCCGTTCGTTATTGCCAACTTGATTTAAAAATAAATCAATCAAGAAATCAAGGAAACAAAAAAGAGTCTTTTTTGTTTTTTAACTTTAACCCTTTCCTTAGACTTTAAACTTACAGATCCCGATAGGAATTTTGCAAAATCCTAATTTGTGGAAAAAATATGTAAGTAATATGGAAAAAACACATAGGACTCGAGATTCTAATCTTGTGTATCCGAACCCATTGGTGATTTTAAGAGAACACCAAATGGGGTCTATCATTTCATGGTGGATCCGTAAATATTTTATTTTTGGGCCGAGCTGGATTTGAACCAGCGTAGACATATTGCCAACGAATTTACAGTCCGTCCCCATTAACCGCTCGGGCATCGACCCAGCAGGAAGAATCCAATTTAGTCTTTATTGATAATCCCTGATCCATTTCCTTTCGTAGTATCCTACCCCCAGGGGAAGTCGAATCCCCGTTGCCTCCTTGAAAGAGAGATGTCCTAAACCGCTAGACGATGGGGGCAGCCTTGCCCGACCTCCATTCTACTATGTTCATAGTATGAACAGTTTTTTGAAATTGTCAATAGAATGATTCAATCAGAAGGATCTTCCCATCTTTCAGAATTCCTTACAATTTTTGGATTCACCCTTTCGATTTCGAAATGGTTCATTCCAATCACCAATCTAGAATTCAACAAAATACAAAATAAAACGAAGTAATGCGAAAGAAACCAAAATAAACATAGAATCCTTTCTGGAAATAATTGATTTGCTGGAACAGGGGGGCATTAACACCTTATTTCGTTCACTTTCATTCAGTGTTAAGAAGATTGAATTAGGTATATTTCTATTTCACACTAAGTAGGGAAATAAAAAAATGAGAATGAATCCGGAAATGGAGTAAAATAAAAAAGGATGAAGATCAATAAGAATTGAGTTAAGGGACAGGATAGAATCCATTTATCAAAGATTCGGAAATATTTGAAATAGATGTACTCAACTCATATTCATATTCATATTCATATTGGCTGATTCTGTATTCGGGAATTGACTCAAACGGCGCCCTTTTAACTCAGCGGTAGAGTAACGCCATGGTAAGGCGTAAGTCATCGGTTCAAATCTGATAAAGGGCTTTTTTTTGATCAAAAAATGATAACAGTAGTATTTCTATTTGAAGAAAGATATACAAATATTCTTGATATTTGTAAGAAGTTTCTGTTTGTAATAAAATAAAAAAAACTAATGAATAGTTGAATTTCATTATAAAAAATCCAATTTAGAATTTAAACTCTATTAAGTTATTGTTATCATTCGAATAGAGTAAACTCATTCTAGTTAGAAAGGGAAATAGTATTCTTTTCTATATATATTTCTTTTTTTAGAATCTGATATTTTCTTTGCTTTAATTGTCATATACTCCTATTTTGGATTCTTCCAATCCAATAAAGGGAAAGATTCTAAAAAAAGTAAGTGGACCTAACCTATTGAATCAGAACTATATCCACTATTCTGATATTCCAATTGGTGGATAGAAATGAAATTCGAACAGTGTATCTTTTTTTCTTTTTAATACCCTTTTGGTTCGAACTCTGCAAGAATCCGTCTATATTTCGGATAATATCTTATTGTTCCTAGGAATCAATTGCTACTCCTCTCCTCCAATGGGAGGGCTTATTCTAAGTTCCAACAGACAAGTCATTTGACTTCCAAATATCTTTTTTCCGAATACAAGAAAAGATCAAAATTGATTTCTATTATTTCTTTAAGATAGGTCTATAAAAATAGAAGATATGTCTATAAAAAGAATAGAAAAATCCATCCAATCATGACTTCGAGTATCAAACATTTGGTTTTCATATCTATGATGCATACGAGATTTTGAAGGCAATTATTGGACGAAACTTTCAGTTAGAATCTATTATTATTAATCCAATTCCCTAGAATATTCAAAAATAGGACAGATAGATAAAAAAATAAATAGAGAAAAAGAGTCCAATTTATTACCTCGATCCGCAAGTAAAGGGTATACGTCGGAATTAGATTAATCTGAATGACAGAAAAATAGAACAAAGAATACAATAAAAGAAATCAATGTAAAATAGAAAGTAAAAATAGTAAAATAGAAAGTAAAAATAGGATCCTCTAGTAGTTTTCTAGACATACAAATTCGAATAATATAGAAAACTATTTTTTTTTTTTAATTTCACGAACAAGATTCAAAAAGAATCTTATTTGATAAAAGCAGAGTAGTATGTCTGGGGATCCGCTGGTAACGAGAGTAATAAAAGCGATCGATCATTTGTTTTTGGAATAGTTCTTTAAAAAATGTATTTCTAGGATTTATGAGTCATAAGACAATTTTCGAGTCATGACTTAGGGAATTTTGTTAGAATAGAAAGGAATAAGCCAATTAATTAAGTTAATGGATTTATTAGATATCAATGGACAAAAAAAGAATTTTTCTATTCGAACCCCAGTAGAAAAGAAGGGACAGTCTACGAGAAATCATATTCTATATAAAATGAAAAAAGCCTCGAAGGTTCCATCGTTGAAAATCCTAGGAGGTGTTCGGAAATGGTTTGAAGTAGTTGAATAGGAGGATTACTATGACTATAGCTCTTGGTAAATTTACCAAAGATCAAAATGATTTATTTGATATTATGGATGACTGGTTACGGAGGGACCGTTTTGTTTTTGTGGGTTGGTCCGGTCTATTGCTCTTTCCTTGCGCCTATTTTGCCGTGGGGGGTTGGTTCACAGGTACCACCTTTGTAACTTCATGGTATACTCATGGATTGGCAAGTTCCTATTTGGAAGGTTGTAACTTCTTAACTGCAGCAGTCTCTACTCCTGCTAATAGTTTAGCACACTCTTTGTTGTTACTGTGGGGTCCTGAAGCACAGGGAGATTTGACCCGTTGGTGTCAATTAGGTGGTCTGTGGACTTTTGTTGCTCTTCACGGTGCTTTCGGATTAATAGGTTTTATGTTACGTCAATTTGAACTTGCTCGATCTGTTCAATTGCGGCCTTATAATGCAATCGCATTCTCCGGTCCAATTGCTGTTTTTGTTTCTGTATTCCTGATTTATCCACTGGGCCAGTCTGGTTGGTTCTTTGCGCCTAGTTTTGGTGTAGCAGCTATATTTCGATTCATTCTCTTTTTCCAAGGGTTTCATAATTGGACATTAAACCCATTTCATATGATGGGAGTTGCTGGTGTATTGGGCGCTGCCCTACTATGCGCTATTCATGGCGCTACCGTAGAAAATACCTTATTTGAAGATGGTGATGGCGCAAATACATTCCGTGCTTTTAACCCAACCCAAGCAGAAGAAACTTATTCAATGGTTACTGCTAACCGCTTTTGGTCCCAAATCTTTGGGGTTGCTTTTTCCAATAAACGTTGGTTACATTTCTTTATGTTATTTGTACCAGTAACTGGTTTATGGATGAGTGCTCTTGGAGTAGTCGGTCTGGCCCTGAACCTACGTGCCTATGACTTTGTTTCTCAAGAAATCCGCGCAGCGGAAGATCCTGAATTTGAGACTTTCTACACCAAAAATATTCTCTTAAACGAAGGTATTCGTGCGTGGATGGCGGCTCAAGATCAGCCTCATGAAAACCTTATATTCCCTGAGGAGGTTCTACCACGTGGAAACGCTCTTTAATGGAACTTTACCTTTAACTGGTCGTGACCAAGAAACGACTGGTTTTGCTTGGTGGGCCGGGAATGCCCGACTTATCAATTTATCCGGTAAACTACTGGGGGCCCATGTAGCCCATGCCGGATTAATAGTATTCTGGGCCGGAGCAATGAACCTATTTGAAGTTGCTCATTTCGTACCCGAGAAGCCCATGTATGAACAAGGCTTAATTTTACTTCCCCATCTAGCTACTCTAGGTTGGGGGGTAGGTCCTGGAGGGGAAGTTATCGACACCTTTCCATACTTTGTATCTGGAGTACTTCACTTAATTTCCTCTGCAGTATTGGGCTTTGGCGGTATTTATCATGCACTTCTGGGACCTGAGACTCTTGAAGAATCTTTTCCATTCTTTGGTTATGTATGGAAAGATAGAAATAAAATGACTACTATTTTAGGTATTCACTTAATTTTGTTAGGTATAGGGGCTTTTCTTCTAATATTGAAGGCTTTTTATTTTGGGGGTATATATGATACCTGGGCTCCAGGAGGGGGAGATGTAAGAAAAATTACCAACTTAACCCTTAGTCCAAGCATTATATTTGGTTATTTACTAAAATCGCCTTTTGGGGGAGAAGGTTGGATTGTTAGTGTGGACGATTTGGAAGATATAATTGGGGGACATGTATGGTTGGGTTCCATTTGTATACTTGGTGGAATCTGGCATATCTTAACCAAACCCTTTGCATGGGCTCGGCGTGCACTAGTATGGTCTGGGGAAGCTTACTTATCTTATAGTTTAGGTGCTTTAGCCGTTTTTGGTTTTATAGCTTGTTGCTTTGTCTGGTTTAATAATACTGCTTATCCTAGTGAGTTTTATGGTCCCACTGGACCGGAAGCTTCTCAAGCTCAAGCATTTACTTTTCTAGTTAGAGACCAACGTCTTGGAGCTAATGTAGGCTCCGCTCAAGGGCCTACCGGTTTAGGTAAATATCTAATGCGTTCTCCGACCGGAGAAGTCATTTTTGGAGGAGAAACTATGCGTTTTTGGGATCTGCGTGCTCCCTGGTTAGAACCTCTAAGAGGTCCTAATGGTTTGGACTTGAGTAGACTGAAAAAAGATATACAGCCTTGGCAAGAACGTCGTTCCGCAGAATATATGACTCATGCTCCTTTAGGTTCTTTAAATTCCGTGGGTGGCGTAGCTACAGAAATTAATGCAGTCAATTATGTCTCTCCTAGAAGTTGGTTAGCTACTTCTCATTTTGTTCTAGGATTCTTCCTATTCGTAGGTCATTTATGGCACGCGGGAAGAGCTCGCGCAGCTGCCGCAGGATTTGAAAAAGGAATTGATAGAGATTTGGAGCCTGTTCTTTCCATGACTCCTCTTAATTGAGACATGAAATCCAATGCTTGACGTAAGAATCACTTTGATTTTAGTATACATATTGAGTTGAGTCGAGGAGATCATATTGAAAAAATATTTTCTTTTTCAATTCATTTATATCTAATCTTTTTTCGGGCTCGGCTATATCACCACTTAGCCGAGCCCGAAAAAACCGAGCCAACTTAAATCAATTTAAATCAATAAAAGAAAAAAATCCATTCGCCAAGAAAAAGGAGAGAGGGGGATTCGAACCCTCGATAGTTCTTTGTTTGGAACTATACCGGTTTTCAAGACCGGAGCTATCAACCACTCAGCCATCTCTCCAAAAGCTAATTTCTATTTTATCTTTATTCCACTCAAGAGAACATGACCATACAAATTAATACCCTTTTCTCTATGATAAAGATATCCAGTGTGAATCTATTGGTCTAGTTCTCTATCCATATATATTATATATTATATATTCATGATCCAGCATGCTCTTTTGTGAAGTAAAAAAAAAAAAAACTACCCCTCGATTCATGCCTCAATAAGGAGTGTCATCTAAAATCAATGGATTCATGATAAAACCCCCCATAATGAGAATGTGTTTTTTATTTATTTTTGGAAGGGGTCAAATCAAAAGAAAAGGGGTTGGGGGATCAAATGGTATAGTTCTTTTGTTGGTAAATTAGAGGATTATAAACATGACTATTGCGTTTCAATTAGCTGTTTTTGCATTAATTGTTACTTCATCCATTTTATTAATTAGTGTACCTGTTGTATTTGCTTCTCCTGATGGTTGGTCAAGTAACAAAAATGTTGTCTTTTCCGCTACATCCTTATGGATTGGATTAGTATTTCTAGTGGGTATTCTGAATTCTCTCATCTCTTGAAACTATTCATTCTAGATCAAAAAACGAAATGACCCCTCCCCCCGAATTCTTTCGGGTTGTGAGGCACATGAAAATGGAATATATAAGACCCCACCAATAAAGAAAACGAAAACATTAATAATGGGAATTATTAATGGGAGGGGTCAAACTTCTTCTATTGGAAAAAGCTTATATCTTATACTTAATATGATATACATAGTAAAACGAAAAACTTGAAGATTAAAATATTCATATTATTTTCTGAATTTCATATTCTTTTCGGAATCGAAAATAAAATAGATATATAGATCATAGATAAATATCTATAATCTGCACAATTTGACATCAAAGTAACATGCTGGTGTCAGACAACTTCATCATTTTTTTATGCCAGTAGGTGTTCCAAAGGTAGCCTTTCAAATTCCTGGCGAGGATGAAGCTACTTGGGTTGACTTATACCATCAACTTTTTTACGACAGAATCCTTTTTTTAGGGCAAGAGATTGAGAGTGAAATAGCAAATCAAGTTGCTGGTATGATGATATATCTCAGTTTAGATATAAATAAATACATAGAGAAAAGAGAAATAAATAGAATAGAAAAAACAATCGATAAAAAAAATACATCAAATTTTTTTAATTTTTTTAAATAAAGGGGGATATATGAATCAAACGAAGAAAAATGACTTAGACATTTGGATTTTAGAATTGCGAGACATTTTTAGAGAGAGCAAGAATTCTTCCTATTTCTCAGATTCCTGGACACAATTCCATTCAGTCATATCTGTCATTCACATTTTTTTCCATCAAGAGAGTTTTATCAAACTCTTAGACTCCAGAATTTGGAGTATCCTAGTTTCACGCGGTTTAACAAGATATTTCACGATCAAGAATTTTGTCTTATTTCTACTAGCGATCCTTATATATCGTATTAACAATCGAAAGATGATCGAAAAAAAAAATATTTATTTGACAGGGCTTCTTCCTATACAAATCAATTCCATTGGATCCGGGAATGATCCATTGGAAGACTCAAAAGATTCGTTCAATATCAATAGGTTGGTCATGACTAGGTTGATTGTTCCGCTCCTGTCTGGTCCAAAAGAAAAAAATATATCTGAGAGAGATAATTGCTCTTTTTTCGGCGACAGATGGTCAGAACTTCATCTGGATTTGAATCCTACTGAGAAGTCCGCTCAAGATATAAAATTATTTAAAAAAGAAGAAGATGTTTCTTTTGTTCTTTCGAGGCAATCGGAAAATAAAGAAATAGCCAATATAGTTAAGATAATCATGTATTTACAAAATAATGTCTCAATTCATCCTATTTCATCCGATAGAGGATGTGATAGGGTTGCAAAGGAGAAACTTTTGACAGTTCCAAATCATATTTCATTCTTGAACAAAAAGCTAGTTTTTGGTTTATTTGATCTATTCCATGACCAGAATAGGGGGGGGTACTTGTTACATCGCGATTTTCAATCAGAAGAGAGATTTCAAGAAATGGCAAATCTATTCAATCTCTCAATAACTAAGCCGGATCTGGTGTATCATAATGGATTCTCTTTTTCTATTGATTTGTCGAAAATTGATGATAAACAATTTGTAAATCAAGTATTCAACTCCAGGGATGAATCAAAAAAGAAATCTTTATTGGTTCTGCCTCGGCTTTTTTACGAAGCGAATGAATCTTTTTATCCAAAGATCATAAAAAAATGGGTCCAGACCTCTTGTGGGAATTCTTTTCAAGGTAATCGATTCAATCGCAACTTAGAATATGTAATTAAAAGGTATGAAAATGATATTCATAATCATATACCTCTAAGGAAACACATGATCAATCAACGTTTCTCAAATTGGAAAAAGAGTCAGAAGAAATGCTTTGATCCTCTTCTTTTTATTTATCGAACCGAGAGATCCGTGAATAAGGATCCAAATACAGATAAATACAAATGGTCCAAGGGGAGCAAGAATTTCCAGGAACATTTGGACCATTTCATTTCTGAGGAGAATAGCCGTTTTCAAGTAGTGTTCGATCGATTACATATGAATGCATATTCGATTGATTGGTCTGAGGTTATCGACAAAAAAAATTTTTCTAAGTCACTTTGTTTGTTTTTGTCCAAGCTTCTTCCCTTTTTCTCTAACTCAGTTCCTTTTTTCTTGGTGAGTTTTGGGAGTATGCCCGTTCATAGGTCTCAGATCCATATGGATGAATTGAAACGTATGAATGATGCACTCGGGAATCAGTTGTTAGAATCAATGGGTCTGCAAACGGTTCATTTGAAAAAAAAGAAAGCCCTATTATTGGATGACTATTATACTTCTCAAAAATCGAAATTAT
>CAWUDS030005260.1:0-33998 GCA_963859935.3 Lathyrus sativus | reverse complement strand
TGTTAGTGATTTTTCTCAGTTGATTTTCATTACTGGGCTTGGACAAGGGGTGTTAAAAGCAATAAGGGCTTAAGGCCCAAACTCTATCATCCAGATTTCTCACACGCCAGTGGGAAGTTGAGCAATTGAGAGGGTGTAGTGTTAGCAGAACACGCTTTTGGCTTTGAACCCAGCCCAACCCTAATCTGAACAAACCCTAAACAAAAAACCATCTCCCTCCTCACACGCTCTGGTACTGTTCAGTCTAAACACCTAGCCGTCTTCCTCACCCTATCTCTCACGCTCTCTGAAACACACTCACACAACATCCTGAAACCCTCGTACATCCTGAACGAAAACTGACTTATAATCCACTATCACACCATGAAATCAACCTTCATCTAACACTCCCAGATCGAAATCAGGCCTCAACAGTTTATGCTAGAATCATATCAACAACGATTCAACCAAACCCTAACCACGCACGAGTAAACAAATTGCAAGGAGATGAACAAACCTGGAGGAATGACGAAGATCCTGGAACTGAAGAAGGTGAAGGAGTTCGCTGAGATCTTGAAGATTTCCTGGAGAAAACCTCGTAGATTCTTGAAGATGGACGAGGAATGAAGTTTCTGGAGATATTGCTTGAAGGATGAATGTTGGAGTGGATTCTGAAAAATTGATGGAGACGGATGAAGGTTTGAGTGTTCTGGAAAAATTGATGGAGATTGTTGCAGAACGATGAAGGTTGTTGGTTTCTGGAATATTGTTGTATGAAGGTTGATGATTCCGGCGAGGGACCGATGAAGGTGGACGGAGGAGATCTGGGGAGAAAGAAGAAGATATGAGGATTCTGGAGATTTTGGTGGTTCAGGTGGGTTGGACGGTGGTTGACGGTTGCCGGCGGTGTTATCGCCGGATTTGCATGCCCGGCGAGGGAGTTTCCGGTGAGGAGGTGAGGGGAGCTGGGAGGTGGACGCGTGTCACCGTGGTGGGGAAGTTGGTGCATGCGTGCCACGTGTGGTGGCGTGAGAGAGAGGGAGAGCTAGTGGAACGCGTGGCCTGATTCTGGGGAAGTCTGAGCGTAACGTGGGCCCTTCCGTTTGCAAACACGTGTCACTATTATTACACTGAAGACTAGAACTTTCCAGAAGCTCCTGGAACGAATTGGCTGGACTTGCTGGACTGCATCTGGACTTTTTGGACTTTTCTGAATCATTTGAGAGCTGGACTTTTTTTTTTGCTGGACCCATGATGAACAAAAAAAAAAAAGCTGCGTTGGGCTGGATTACCTGCAATAAGGCCCAAACGAAAAAAACCAAACAAACTGTAAACAGAATTAAAACTTATTTAAAACTAAATGAATTGTTAAAGCCTAATTAACTGACTAAATCCCTAATTAAATCTAAAACATGATTAACCTAATTAAACTCTAAAAATGATTAAGAACCTAATTAACTCTAAAAGAATCAATTAACCTAATTAAACTCTAAAAAGTGAATTAACCTAATCAAACTCTAAAAAAATGATTAAAAGTCTAATTATTTCTATATCTCTACTAACTCTATTAAACTTCTAATATTATTTAATGTCTATTAAAATCTATTATTATTAATAAAAGAAAAGCTATATTGTTCTAAAAAAAGATAAAACCAATTAAAATCTTATTTTATTCTAAAAACCTTTTAAAAAATTCTATAAAAATCCTAAATAGAGCATTAAGCTATTAAAATATTCAAAAACCCTATTTAAATTCCAGAAAAATCTATAAAGCCTATTAAAAATTCACAAAAGTCTACAAAAATCATAAAAATGCAGATGAATGCAAATGACCCCCATAAAAGAGCGCACGAGACCAGATCGAATCGAACAGAGATCCCCGGGCATCAGAATATCCCCAAAATTACTGTGCAAGCTAAAAATCACCGAGGAGCGCACAATTTCCCGAAAATCAAACCCTGGTGATCTGGACTGGGTCTGCCATATCTGATAGACAAAAATCAAGCTGTAAACTCTGATATCCCTGCTTGTGCACAAAAATCATACATCTGAGCTGTGAATATGAAATTAAACCATGAGTCAGATAGGAGAATCAGTTGGTCAAATTTTAGGGTGCAACACTAGTTACTTCGTGAGAGTTTTTCCAATACTGTTAAGAGTGTCAGGGAAACATGGATTCATCTTCCAATTACCTATTCTTCACCTTTTTGAGGTTAATCCCATTCTAGGGGGTGACAGTCATGGGCTTGTTTCTCTTTGTCGTCATCATAGCCAAGTTCTACTAACATAAACATAACAATTATACTCACACCTAATGTAGTCAATTTAAAATGATGTGTGAACCAAAGTGCTTATACCATTGCATTGAATATTGCTTTAAACCATACAAAGACCTCTTCAATTTACAAACTAGTTGGCCATGTCTAGTGTCACTGAAACCCTTTATACGCTCCATGTTAATTTGCTCAATCTAGATTACTGTAAAGATATGTTATCTTTACATCCATCTGCTCTAAATGCATGTCTCGACTGTTTGCTAATGCTAACACTACCTTGATAACATTATGTTTGATGATTGGAGAGACAATATCATCATAGTCCATCCCTTTATACTATGGGTACCCTTTTTCTACAAGACGGACATTGGACCTTTCTCTTTCTTTTTTGGTTACTTCTAGTTTTCTGTTGAACACCCATTTACATTCGATGACCATTTTCCCTATAGGAAATTGAATAAGCTTAAATGTAGGATCTTTATTCAAGGACTCCATATCCTTTACCATTTCATTCATCCACTTATCTTTCTCTCGACTAGCTATAGCCTCTTGAAGGGTGGAAGGGTCTCTAGAACTAGTAAGAAGTGCATAAGTTGTTAAGTCTTCGTATCCATATCTTTCCAATGGCTTACGTGAACGGTGTTTTCTGTCACATACAAGAATATAATCATGTACTCCACCTGAAACTTATGGACCATGATCAATTTTTAGTATCATATCCTGGTTATTGTTGTGGTTCAGACACTACCTTAATATTGTTTACTAGTGGCGGATCAACTTCCACCTGAATCACCTATTTGCTAGAAGTTTCTGCTTCATTAAGATAACACATTTTTTTCAACTGACTGCTTCAACTTAACAACTCATCAAAAATAAATCTATGTGATTACCATCATATTTTTAATCGATTTGAACCCTATCACAACCTTTTACATAAATGAAAAAGGCATACTTCTTTCAATTTTGATTAAGTTTAGGTCGGTCTTCACTAGATATATGCACATAAGATGGGAACCAAAAAATCCTTAAGTCGTCAAGTTTAATAGGATTACCTGTCCATACCTCCTTTGTAACCTTCCACTTTAATGAATCCTATGGTGAGCCTATTGATAAGATAACATGTCGTGTTATTGCTTTTGTCCATAAATATTTTGAAAGTCCATAATTTAACAAGATATGTCTTATCCTTTCACTTAGAGACCTATTCATTCTCTCTACATAACCAATATTTTTCATTTTTTGTGGTGTCTTATGATTTGAGAAATGTATTTGGATATCAAATTCCTCACATAACCTCTTGAAACTCAAATCAGTGTACCCTGTCCCATTATCTGACTATAAATATTTGATTTTTTCTGCCTGTTTGATTCTCTACCTTTGCCTTCCATAACTTTAACTCGATAAAGTCTTCAGATTTCTCAATAAATTCACTCAAAGCTTGCGAGAAATATCATCTATGAAATCTATAAAATATCTGGAACCACCAATGGAAAGATCTTCGGTAGCCCCCCTCACATTTGAATGCACATAGTCTAAAATTCCCCATGTTTTGTGTTTTTCGGTCTTGAACTAAACAAAACCATGTTTCTCAAGTACATAATACTTGCACAAATCCATCTTACAACTACAAACACCTTAAATATAATTCTCAAATGAAGTTATATCATCTCATGCTCAATGAAATGACCCAAACGCATATACTAGAGTTTGCTTCCATCATTATCAGACTCAACTGATGCAACTACACTTACAACAGTGCTCCCCAATAATTTGTAGATGTTACCTGCATTCTTTTTGCTCTCATCATAGTCAATGCACCTTTTCTAACCTTCATAGTTCCCTTATCTCCATCAGACCTGTAGGAGAAACCATTTGCTTGTAAAGTACCTAAGGAAATTAATTATTCCTTGTGAGATATTAGATCGAACTCTAGGGCTATCGACTGGGATGTGTCGATTGGGATAACTTTCATGATTCGACAGGAGACAAGCATGAAGTCGAAGATTGTTTACATGCTGATGTCGAAGTGTTTACATATTATAGTCGAAGTCAGTTCTAGTATGTAGTGTCAAATATTATTTCGAAATTGGGGCCTTGTATTAAGGATCCAATTATTTAGGTTAACTTGTTATTTAAGTTACCTTGTAGTCTATAAATAGGCTAGATCACTCAGGTTATTGAGTGAGGCCAATTGTGTTATTCATTTATAATCATTTGTAACATTGAGTAAGTGAATAGAAAATAGTTTTCCTAAATCTTTCTTCCATATTTCTTCTTTATCTTTTCTTCTTTCTCTCTTTAGAAACCTAACTGTCTCATTGTTCATCAAGAAACTTTGTTTCTCATTCAAGAAAGTTTTGAAAGGTATCGTTTGTGATCATAACAAACTGGTGCGGTGAGCGTGAAGAAGATGTTGTCAACAAAGTTTGAAATTGAGAAGTTCACCGGAGTTAATGATTTCGGTTTATGGCGCTTGAAGATGCGATCCCTTCTTGTTCAACAGGGTATGCTAGAAGTATTAAAGGGAAGAGATGCCATGGATGTTGCACTAACATAGAAGGATAAGAAAACAATGATCAAGAAAGCCCACAATGCAATTATTCTGAGTCTTGGTGATAAGGTTCTCAGGCAGGTTTCAAAGGAGACGACGACAGCTAGTTCAAAATGGATTAGCTAAGAGATTCAATCGAACGATCCTTGAAAGGGTTAGATGCATGTTGGTTAGTGTTGGATTGTGTTTTAGGAAGAGGCTGTTTCGACAACAACTTATCTGATAAATAAATGTCCCTCGAATGCCTTGGGAATGAAGACACTTGAGGAAGTTTGGTCGGTTAAACCACCAGACCTCGATAAACTGAGAGTATTTGGTTGTTTAGCCTATGCTCACATTAGGCAAGACAAGGTCGAACCTAAAGCTCTGAGATGCATGTTCCTCGGATATCCTAAGGGAGTCAAAGGTTATAGGTTGTGGTGCTTAGAACCAAGTCACAGGAGGTGTATCATAAGTCGTGATGTAATTTTCAATGAAGTCGAGATAATGTTCAAGAAAATTGGGCATGTTGGTCGAAGTGCAGAAACCTCTGAGCAGGAGCTGGAACAGGTAGAGATTCCTATTGAGTTGGAGCATAGTGATGTTGAATTGCATAACCCAGATGAAGTCGAAGAAGAAGAGCAAAATGATGAAGAGATTGAGGAAACAATCAATGACTACCTACTAGCAAGAGATAGGTCGAGAAGAGTCATCAAGCACCTCAGAGAATTGGTTATGCAGATCTTATAGATTTTTCCTCAATCTCTACAAGTGAGGTACTTGAGGAAGAACCTAGAGACTACATGGATGATGAGATGAAATATCTTTATGATAATAACACTTGGGAGATGATTGGGAAACCTGCAGGAGGTAGGTTACTCAGTTGTAAGTGGATTTTTAAGGTCAAGGAAGGAACCGAAGGAGTGATATCGAAACGCTTTAAGGCAAGGTTGATTGCTAAGGGGTTCAGTAAAAAAGAAGGTGTCGACTTTAATGATGTGTTCTCACCTGTTATAAAGGATAGATCCATTAGGTGTTGTTATCCATGGTGGTGAAGTTCGACCTGGATCTTGAACAAATGGATGTGAAGACAGCCTTACTGTATGGTGATCTAGATAAAATGATCCTGATGCGACAACCTGAAGGGTATGCAGAAAAGGATAAGGAATATTATGTGCGCAAGCTGAATAGGTCTTTGTATAGCCTGAAACCATCTCCTCGACAGTGGAACAGGAGATTTGAAAAGTTCATGGCACACATTGGTTTCACTAAGAGCCAGTTCGATCAATATGTTTACTTCAGATTTTGACCTGGAAACTCACTTGTTTATTTGTTGCTCTATGTGGATTATATCCTCATAGCTAGCAACGGTGTCGAGGATGTAATGGAGGTGAAGGCTGAACTCAATAAGGAGTTCAAAATGAAGGATATAGGAGCTGCCACCAGGATTCTTGGGATTGACATCCGGTGAGATAGAAAGCATTTGAAGTTATGCTGATCTCAAGAGACATACTTATGGAAGGGTTCTCGACAAGTTTGCTATGTCAAATTCAAAGTCTGTTGTGACTCCGAGAAATCCACAATTTAAGCTAGTATTACTCAAAGTCTGAGTACTGAAGTTGAAAAAATCTATATGAGTAGCATTCCATATGCTAGTATAGTGGGTTCTTTGATGTATGTTATGGTTTTTACGAGTCCAAGCATATCGTATGGAGCAAGCCTTGTAAGCAGGTATATGGCAAATCCTGGAAAGACGCACTGACAAGCTTTAAAGTGGATTCTCAAGTACATAAATGGGTCTCTGAGTCGGAGGCCTGATTTATGGTGGAGCCTGTGGTGATGATAGCAAAGTTGAAATTGAAGGATTTGTCGACTCTGATTATGCAGGTTGTATGGATTCCAAAAATCTATCTCTGGATATGTGTTCACCATGTTCGGCACAACAATCAGTTGGAAAGTGACACTTCAGAAGGTTGTTGCCTTATCAACCATTGAAGTAGAATATATTTCCCTTACTGAAGCTGTGAAAGAAGCATTGTAGATTGAAGGTTTTCTAAAGGAGCTAGAACTTCAAGGTCGAGTTATCACTGTTAAATGTAATAGTCAAAATGTAATACATCTGTCGAAGAATTCAGCCTATCATGAGCGAACCAAGCACATCGATGTAAGATTACACTTCGTTAGAGATATAATCGAGCATGGAGAAGTCCAAGTGCTGAAGGTTTCGACGAGAAGACAATGCTGCTATTATGATCACCAAGACATTTCCGAGTTGCAAGTTTTTCCACTATATGCAGTTGATAAAGCTGCATGATGAAAGTTAGTTTATTCCCTAATTGTTTGCAGAGTTTGATCCAAGATGGAGATTTGTGAGATATTGGATCGAATTCTAGGTTGTCGACTGGGATGTGTCAACTGAGACAACTTTCATGATTCGACAGTAGACATGCATGAAGTCGAAGATTATTCACATTTTGATGTCGAAGTGTTTATATATTGTAGTCGAAGTCAGTTGTAGTATGTAGTGTCAAATTATTATTTCGAATTGGGCCTTGTGTTAAGGATCCAATTGTTTAGGTTAGCTTGTCATTTAAGTTACCTTGTAGTTTATAAATAGGCAAGATCACTCAGGTTGTTGAGTGAGACCAATTGTGTTATTCACTTGTAATCATTTGTAACATTGAGTAAGTGAATAAAAAACAGTTTATCCAAATCCTTCTTCCATCTTTCTTCTTTATATTTTCTTCTTTTTCTCTTTAGAAACCTAATTGTCTTATTGTTCATTAAGAAATTTCGTTTTTCATTCAAGAAAGTGTTGAAAGGTATCGTTTGTGATCACAACATTTCTCAATTTTGGAATACATCTGACATCGTTCAATATTCACACGCCACCCTCGCCTATGAAAATTTTATCTTATTTTATTCTAGTGATAGTACATGCTTTATCATCACTTACAAAAACAAATCCAAAATTACCTCACCTCAATGTAGTGTACAATTCTCGGTGCAACATCACATGGTAAGAACAACCACAGTTAAAAATCCACACATATGTGCACTTGTTGGATGAAACCCACCATATATTTGCTTCACTACCAAAATTATTGGTTTGAACCATATTTGCAGAACTGGATGTGTTATGCTTTCTGCTTGGACAATCTCTCTTCCAATGCCTAATCTTTTTGCATATATAACACTCAACTATTTTTCAAATCTTGAATTTAAACCTCTTGTTTCTAGAACCTACGTTACTCTTGTTCCACTCACGATCTTGATCCTTTTTCATATACAGATTGTCACTTTAAGTTCATTCCTCTATATTTTATCTCCTTTGAGTTGAGATAAAAGTGTAGTAGTAATCAGGTCAAGACTAAAACTCTATTTTCATGCGTAAAAGTAATAACCAAGTGGTCATAAGAACCAGGTAATTAGCACAATATGATAACTGCCTTATCTTTGTCATCAATCTTCACCCCAACCCTCACCAGACCATGATTATATTGTTGAATATATTGACATGTTGTTGCAAATTGGATCCTTCTGGCATCGTTATACCGTATATTCGATTCTTCGCAAAAAAACTGTTCATTAGCGTCTAGGATATGATACATCACCTTGTTTGAAGTACATAAGAGAATCAATCTTGCAACATACTCCTTCATCTCTTCCCAATCGAATTCCTTCATGTCGGCCGCTTTCGTCTCACACAACGCCTTCTATAAACATTGTTGAGCCAACATATCCTTAACCCTCATTTGTCATAATCCAAAATTACATGTTCTGTCACCAATGATCAAAATATCAACCAGTATAAAAGATTAAAGAGAAATGAAACTAAAGACAATGAACATGATCAATATTTGTTAACACAATTCGATCAATAACACTTATCTTGACAACTCTAGAGCAACTATTGTTACATTGATTTCTGTCTTATAAATTAAGATTACATTATATATATATATATATATATATATATATATATATATATATATATATATATATATATATATATATATATATATATATATATATATGACGTATCATATGAGAATGTCATTTTTATATGAAAACATGAGAATGAATCTGAATGATTAAATTTTAAAATAAATGGTGGAAATTATGTGTATTTTTTTCTCTCTCCTCCATTATTAAAATAAATGATAGAGGAGGGAGAAAAAAAAACTGACTATTGAATACAATTAACTATAATTTTTATTAAGCGTGAAAATTATAATTTTTCTTATAAATAAGCTGGGGTAGTATTTAAAATACATCACGTCATTGTTTTAGAGTTTAAAAATGAAAATGATCAAAATTTAAGAATTCTAAAATAGGGAATCACTTTTTTAAATAGATAAAAGTACCTTTCTTAATAAAATACAATCTGACTATTGAAGTGAAACAAACACAATACATGTACAGAATCCAACGGTCTTAACATCATAATGTCACCATTTTCTATAACTTACTATGTCACCATTTTTATACTTGTTTATACAACATTTCAATTTGTATCTTAAATAAAAAAACATTTCAAGTTGTAGTTGAATTTATCTTTAACACATAAAAATCAAGTGACATCAATAATATATAATTATTTAATTAACTTCCCTTAAAAAAATAGGCTGCTATATAAATAAAAATAAATAAATAAACAAAATTCAACACACAAACAAACATAGCAAAATTAATAATCAATATAAAAGCAACAATAATGAGAAAAATTAAATTGAAAAGTCACAATCAAAGCCAACCCAGGTGGTTGGAATTATTGAAGGTAAGTGAAAGATTGAAAAGTAGCTTTCAGAGACACATAACAAAGAAGAGTAACACATTATACACCTCAATATTGTTAGGGTTTTGACAAATACGTAACCATCATGTTTTTATTTTAAATATTTTTGTGACACAGAAAGAATCAATTTACAAAAAAGTCTACACCATGCTATATTAATCATTTTCTAGCTTTTTTTTTAATCTGCTTGAGTTGTGCTTTTCCATGGTATGTGATTTTTGGTTATAAGTTTTTGAATTAAATAATGGAATTGATGTGCTTAAGATCTACATGGTCATTTTCATCAATTATTATAGGCACAGTCTTAGATTATTTTATTTAGTAAATAATAACATAAGGACATGATTGTCATAGGGTCCAAGTTTTCAACCACCCAACTTAGGAAAATTACCACTTTAATCAAGATTTAATAATTCAATTTGATAACTGTTTTGTACTTAGTATAAGATATTTTAAACTTTAAAATCTCATTATTTATATTAAAGATTATTATAAATACGGGTTGACTCACGAATTCGCTGATCTAAAACAAACAAATTTATAAATTATTCGAACTCATTCATTTACAGATATATCAAACTCAATCTATAACAATTCTTACAATTTTAGTTTGTATATCGAATTTGAATTTTACAATCCGCAAATCTGTTGACCTAATTCATTAATGTGTCTTTATCTTATTAGTTTATTATTATTTTAAATAAAAATATAAAATTAATATATCACTCATAAGTCATAGCCATAATTTTTTTTTTAAAAAAATTATTCTACACCAATACTACTTAATTTTAAGATTAAATATTGTTTCTTTTTTTCCCTTCATTTTTGACTTATATATTTCATGAAAATAATGTGTTTGGTTGAATTTATACTATATCAAATTTTATGCCATATTGATGAATTTTATTAAATTTTATATGATGTGTTTTATCGAATTTAAATGTTATAAATGTGTGATTTTATTTAGATGTGTTATATTTTGTTATGTGAAACACACAATTCGTGAGTCCATCCCAACCAACCTATAAATTAACGGATTGATTCGGATCGATTTTGACACTGAAATCGTGTTGAACGAAAAATCAAACTCATTAAAATTAAATAGATTGAATAACTTATTAAATCAAACTCGATCCAACTCAATCCGTGTACACCCCAAATTTTTATTAATTTCATTGTTTGATATTTATAAAAATTATAGAGATTGTATACTATTGAACAATTCACGAATATTTAAATTTCTCGAAGAGAAATCAATAATCAACAAAGAATACTCATAATTCATAATATTGAAAGTTGAATTTTCGTGGTCCATTTGAGAATTTTGTTTATTTTATTTATAAAAAAAATTGAGTTTTAAAGTCTATCCTAAATTTGTTGACTCTTGAAACTCCACACTCTTAAAAATAATTTCTTTATAATTAACAAAATTTTTAAAATAAATTTTAAATTTTAACTTTGTCCGCATTTGCCATAAACCAATATTTCACAATGTTTTTGGTCTTAACTATTTTATGTTTTTGGCCATAAACCCATATACTTCAATTATCTCCTGGATCAATTCAACTACACTAAATAATCATAAAAGTTCAAATCTAGTGATTATATTAGAACTTTATTATTATTAAAATATTTAAATACATTTATATATAAAATTATCTAAGAAAATATCCGATTTAAAAATTTTCTTTTAACTATTAACCTAATGATCAACACTACTAAAAGAAATTATCAAATGACGATGTGAATAGTAAATATGAGTTAATTTTTATTATTTTCATTTTCATTTCATTAAAATATTATTTTAAAATTAAAATTCAAAATGAAGAAATTAATGTAAAACTCTAAACAATCAAATTCTCTAAAATAAAATAAAAAAGCATTATGACATCGCCTAATAACTTGTTAGCTAATTATTCAACTAGAGTTACACTGTGACAAAATGAGTCTGATCCATTTTTTTTTCCACTTTAGTACAGGTGAACTAAAAATTTAGACTCTCATTTTTTAATGTGTCTGTTCCATCTCGTTCTATTTTTCTGCAGACTTTTGCGTGCATGAACATTAACATAATTTTATATATTCTTAATTTAAAAGGTGCAATGTCCGTAGGTCAACCTCGCCCTACACTTTTGTGCGAGACGAAATAAAATTTTAAATCCGTATTTTCAATTATGCCTGTTCTGTCCTTTTTTTTTGAAGCATATATAATTTTAAAATAAGTGGTTAAGAAAATTTCTTAAATGATGAGATTATCCATAAAAACATGAGATCAAAATATATTTAAACTTTTGAAAACCTAAATAATAACTTCCTTACAATTATTATAACAACTAAATTATAGATTCACAACATTATGTGGGGGAAATTTGTTGGATAATATAGTCAATTAGTGGAATTAATACGGCATATCTTGACTTGAAAACTTAGGATATATATTATTCCTATGGTCAATATAAAAGAGGTGTTTAATGAGTAAAAGATCTCTCAATAATTGATATTTCACATCCTTTAATCATAGAGGGTTAACTTAATAAAAAAATTTGAGGATAATTATCAATCAATATTGGTGATGACATATTATTCGAATTGGTTGGCTCAATTATATTGGATATTACATAATTATTTTATGAGTATACGTGTATGCTCTACATTGTGGGGCTTGTTGCATAAATAATTGTTGTTCAAATTATATTATGATAGAAAAACTTGTGGATGACCTTAATCTTTGGAGTTTGGCAGTATTTATGAAATATCACTAACAAGACATGAAGTTCATAATTTGATTTTCTCCAACTCTCCCTTATCCCCCACACAAAATAATTAAGAGTTTCTACAATGTTCTTTTTGTTTTTAATATTAAAGGTAGACTATGGTGCGGAGAAGGTTACTCAATCTTACAAAATCGGTTAGTAGAGTTAGTAGAGTGAGGATTGTCTCCACTTATAAATATATTTTTAGGTTATATATTATTTGATGTGAGACTCTTAACATATCTCTCACGCATAAAGTTGGACATTTGAAGCGTGAAAATAAATAATAGATGACCTTATAGCAAAAATTTGATAGCAGATGACACACCGAATCTTAATCAAGACTTTGATATCATGTGAATTTAATTTAACCCTACAAAACTAATTGATAAAATACTCCACTTATAAACATATTTTTAAATTATATATTATTTAATGTGAGACTCTTTCTGCTATAACAAAATTTAATATAATATTTATGGATGATAGATTATGTAGTATATTTGCATGCGGATAATAAGGGGTTTCAATATACAAGAAATTGAGATGAATTGTATTTTTTTTCTTTTTTCTTTTCATTTTGACAAAATTTATACCTTTTAAACTATTTTTCGGTTAATGATCAAAATTCTATTACAGAAAATAGGTGATAGATTGATGTCAACTATAATGATAAGCAGGGTTGGAGCTAAGACCCTAGAATAAGGGTGCAAAAATAAATAAATTTAAGATCAAGTAAATTAATTGTATAAATAAAATTATAGGAAATTCAAAGTGCAATTTATATATACATGACTTTATGATAAAGTTTTAGGAAATCTAAAGTGCAATTTATATATACATGACATTAGGATAAGGGTGAAAAAAAATTCAAAAATAAATGAATAAATAGTGTAAATAAAAATTTAATAGAGTTTAAAGTATAGTTTATAGACATTTAGATTGCAAATTTTAAAATTCTGGGATTTTAACTGAACCCCTTCAAAGTGGTTGCCTCTGCCACTGATAGTAAGACTTTGAGCGCAGTGGTTATAGTTCACTAGTAATTACTGATGAATACCTAAAAAAAAGGTTAGAACTTATATAGAAGAGACATTTATAATTGTCTCTAGTTTGTCCTATGAGATTTGCAAGTGACTATTGCATGTTGATCAACAACCATGAAGGAAGGGAGGTGATGCTTCCGTGTTGTTCCTCTAGATGAAGGTCTACATATATGTCAATGGAAGATACACCTTGATTGGGTTGGGGCTCATTTTAATGGGTCTTTAACCAATCTAGAACAATTTTCCCTAAGTCTTATATATCCTCCTTGAAGTAGTTATTTTTTGTGCAAGAATATGAATCGTTGAGAGAAACTTCTCAATGAGAATATGCTTTCTAGAGAGAGAGTTATGTGAAGACGACCAGTAGAAGTAGTTGGCATGGGTAACATGTGCATTTAATACACTTCGTGCATACAAATCATTATTGAGGTAAGAGCTTCGATGTGCCCCCATGCATGTAGGGCAGAAGAGTGGCGCATGTAGGCCCATTTCAGTGCATTCAAGTGCGTTTAACATTCCAAGAGTTCATTTGAATTATTGGATGTGGATTTTAACCTTTTAATGAATCATAATCGTTAAAATTGACACTTCTTATGCATATAAAGCAGAAATTTGGGATTCTATTTCACCTTTTGACTTCTTCATTTGTTCAAAAGTTTAGTCAGGGAGAAAGCTTCATTGGCCACCTTTCCTCATTGCTGAGAGTTATGGAACTTGGATTACTTCTTTCAAACCAACGTGCATTCTCACTTTAGTTCTTCATACACATACATTAAAACACAATGTATTTGCTCTTACCTCATTTATTCTTAAGAGATTTCATTTGTGCTTGAATATGGAAAACCTAGAAACCCATATTCAAGTATCCCTTTTGTATACCTTAGCGATGCAGAATTTAGAGTTATTGATTCTAGAATTGAACCATAACTCATACATTTAAACCTTTCCTCCAACCACCACCTCACTTCATTCGTAGTAACCTTATGTCACTCGTATCAAAGATGAGAAAGGTCAGGAAGACTTTAGTTTCAGGGTAGTCAAGATGATTAACCCCATTGATGTTTAAAATATAATAGATAATCCCAAGCGCATAAGGTTGCTAATGGCTTATAAATACAATTTAAACATAAGGTTACTACAAATCAAGTGATATAGTGATTGGAGGAAAGGTCCAAATGCCTGACTTATGGTCCTAACTTTTGTCTTTTAGATGTAAAGAATACATGATGAAGAAAGTGTCAATAGTGGTTTTAGAGTTTCTCGCTGATGCTGACGAATATTCCTGGGTAGGTAACGGGATTATGGGAACATGGTGTTTCTATACAGATGATGATAGAATTAAACTTGTGTATCGGGAAGTGGGATCGTCATCTAAAATTGATATATGATAGTCCTTAGAGGTGGAAAATGCATATGTAGTTTGTTTAATATGGGCTGGTTGCATATGTATGAGTGTTTGTTCTCTCGAATGCGGGTTACTCTCCCTTCCAACGACTTCAATGTTCAAATTCTCATTCATTTGAAACATGTCCCTTCGCATTTGCATCCCATAAGTTGGCGTTTGTGAATGTGTTCCAATATTGATGCGAGTACAAGAACAATCTTCCCATGTTTGTCATTTTTGTTTACCTATTTCAGATGTTAAGGAAGTCTATTAACCCTGACCACCCTCAAGGATTGATTTCTTCGAAGGACAACCAATTTTTTTTGAAGTATATATGAATTCCTTTAAGAATTTCAAAGATAAGTATACAAGAGTCTTGTAAGATTCTAGTAGAAGCACTTGTTAAAGAAGAGAGATGAGCTCGAAATAGGAGGAAAGTTGATCAGTTAGACACAGTATTCGTCCTTCCCGACCAAATTGTACTTAGAAGTTTAAAAAATGGGGATTTTAGAGCCATTTTATAAGGTCTTGGGACATGTATTAAAAAAACACTGACCTCTCTCAAGAAGAATTGAGGTTGAAAAAATCCCATGTAAAGTTATGAGATAACTTCGAGTGCAGAAAAAGTGTTGATCCTAAGGACGTTGTCCCACTAAAGAAGAAACCTCGATACATTGACATTAATATATTGTTTGAGGCAAGCAATAAAGAGTAAAGGAGACAAATTTTAGGTGAAAAGTTAATCCACCATAAATTTTTTTTGCTTTATCATATTCTCAAGTTATCATTATTTTTGTGATCTGGTGTGTTTTTATCTCTTTTATAAACATTATGAACAATTTTTTGAAAGTGGTGGCTATAAAAAACAGGATAAAGACTTACCCTTCTCCATCTATAATACCAGTAACATCTTTAAATACCATTGCTAGAAATGTTGTAGAGATAGATGTCCATGTGAAGGTGGATGTTGTTAGAGAGAAGGTAGATAACGAGAAGATATGTGATGATATAATAATGGTTAGTCATGTGAATAATGTTAATACCAAAGTGGTTCCTCATCACTCCGAGAAGAAGGATGGTGCTTAATAGGCCACAAGTGAATTTCCGTAGGAAAAGGTTGGGCAAAGAACTAGTAACTGGTGGGGACTATAGAGAAAAAATAGATAATGAATCCTAAACCAAAGAAGTTGATCATGGGAAGTAATAACCATTTTCACTCTTCCTAAAAATTCACCTCTTTCCACCTTCCATCTGGATTTGGGAATAAGGGGACTAGGACTAATAAATTTTTTTATCACATCACACAAAGTGTGACTCAAATCATCTAGCTAAGTTGAGCATAACTACTTATTATGAGATAATTGCAAAGTCGTTTTATCATATGTAAAGGCTCTTTTAATCAACTCTCTGATTTCTATTGGGAAGGGTAAAGTCTTAACCTCAGGTAAGCTTTGTAAAAGGAGGGATACCTTGAGAAAGTGGTTGGTGACTCCTAACATAGAAAAGGCTAAGGCCCTTAAAGATCACAATGTTGAAAGGAATACTCTGATAGGCTTGTCAAGTATGAAAATCATGCCAAAAGGTTTCGTACTCCCCTTAAATGAAGAAGAAGGTGGATGAACTTGAGGATTTCACTAGAAAATAGCATAAATCCTTTGGTGACAAAGAGGTTTCCTTCAACAAGCTTCAAGAGGCTTTAGTTTCCAAGGAAAATTTCTTCATTGAGGCTAACATCACCCTTACCAAAGCCTAGAAATCTCTAAAATCAGAGGAGGTTGGTCTCAACAAGGCTCAAGAAGCTTCATCGTGAGGTCAAAATTTTCAAGAAGAGGTTAACCCGATTTAGTAAATATTATATGCGAAGATTGACCCCTTCAAGACTGTGTAACACCTTCGTGTTAACCAAATGACTCTAGACACAAAGGGGTGGAGTGAATTGCGATATTCAAAATTCAAAAACTAATTTATAAAAACACTTATTTTGAAAAAACTTATGTCATAATAAATTTTAAAAAAAACTGAGAAATATTAGCAGAATAATACAAAGGAGAGAGAAATGTAGCGGGAAGAAATAAAAAAAATTAAAATAAAGGAGATCAAGAATATAAATATCACATTATTACATTATTCTACTTTTGCCTAAACCGCTAAGTCTACTCCAGTCCCCAAGAATTTCTGTTTGAGATTTGCACTAAAATCAACCTTGAGATTTTACAAGTTCAACCCAAACAACCTTCAACAACAACTTGAACTTTTATAGAGGATCAACCCACAAACCTTCTAACAACAACTAAAGCTTTTACACAGGCTTAATTGAAAAACATTCGTCCAAGCTTTTATGTAGACTTAACTTGCAATCTTATAATCTTTTACAAATATATTATACAAGAAAATCAGACTATTGAATAAAATGAATTACAACACAATACTAGTACTACATACCTCTCAAACTGAATTTTTCACTCTCTTGGCACCAAGGCAACTCTAATGAAAAAAAGAACTTTTGAAGAAGAAAAAAAGAGTAGAATAATAGAAAATTTCTATTCAGAAAACCGGTATGTTTTGAAATAAGGAGAATCTTCGTGTGTGTGTGTGTGTGTGTGTGTGTGTGTGTGTGTGTGTCTATATATATATATATATATATATATATATATATATATATATATATATATATATATATATATATATATATATATATATATATATATATATATATATATATATATATATATATATATATATATATATATATATATATATATATATAAAGGTGAGAAAATACTTAGAAAGGGGGTTGAATAAGTATGAAAGATTAAGACTTAAAAATAATAACACAATTATTTTTATCCTGGTTCGTTGAAATCAACTACTTCAGTCCACCCTTCCTAGAGTGATTTGTCTTTCTCAACAAGGACTTAATCCACTATTTAATCAAACAGATTACAATAGTAACACCTAAGAACAACTGTTCTTAGTCTTCTCAAGAGCTACTGATTCCAACTGAATCCTCTTAAGGAAAACCTTTACGATCAATGTAAATCAAATACAAGAGTATTAATGCTTCTATAAAGCTTTTATCACAACAGTGATTTTTCTCTTAAGTTTAAGTACAAGAAATTCTAAGAAGAATATGAAAGAATGAGAGCTTTGAATATTATGATTTCTTTTCAGCAAATTGTGTAACTGAAGAATTTGGTGGAGTCTTCCTTTTATAGGCAGCTGATCCAAGGATGATGAGCGTTGAGAAGAGTGTCCCAAAAGGTCTGAGTCTTTTTGTCTTCACATCAAGTGACCTTTCCTAGAAGTAGAAAGCACAGAACAATCATTTTTGTCTGTGTTCTTGTGTCTAGCACAAATGAGGAAAGAGACGTTTGATTTACTCCAACGGATATAATCTTTGAATATTTCTTCTTCAGTTTTCAGCAAGTTCTTCAGAATCTGATTGAATCAGAGTCTTCTAATGAAGTTCAGAACCTTGCTGTATCAGAGTCTTCTGCAGCATGTGTGCTTTCAGCGTGTTGATCATCAGAGCATATTTGTCAAAGAACTTCAGTACTTGGCAGCTTTAGTACTTTCAGAAACTTCTGTAGAAATTATGCTTTGAGAAACTCTTCATACAATATTCTTCTTTGCTTCAGATGCTTCTGACTGGCTTTAGAATCTTCTGGAGCTTCTTGCTTCAGATCCTTCTGGAGACTACGCTCAAGATCTTCTGTAAACAGCAATCAGAATCTTCTAATGAGTGCATCTGGCGCTTCAGAGTCAAGATAACTTCTTGTATCCAATTCAGATTTGCTTCTAGAGAGTTAATTTCATTTCAATCTGCAGTAAAACTCTCAAACAAATTTTAGAGTATATAATTCTTAAATATAAAATTTCCTAACAGTTATCATCAAAACAAAGAGTTATTATTAAGAACCAATCTGTGTTCTAACAATCTCCCCCTTTTTGATGATGACAAAAAATATCAGAAATTTTGTTTAACTGAACATAAAGAATTATAACTCCCCCTGAGATGATGAATCTCCCCCTGAGTTAAATACAAATAGGGAATAGAAACTTCCCTTTTGTCTTGAGTAATCTTCAGAGTTGGATATTGTTTGTTCTTATAACATTTGAAGGTAAGAATGTCTTGCAGATATAAGATTCTGAGTTTGATAATAGACAAAAGATCTGAGAGACTCAGAGTTTCTTTTATATAGTGTACTTATAAAATGTTCTAAAATAGTCAAATTAAATGTTAGATAGAATAGATATGTCTGAAGATTTATTCTGGTGAAGTTATATTAAACAGTTCATATCTATATTTTCTCCCCCTTTTTTGTCATAAGCAAAAAGTAAAAACTTTTAAAAAGACAAATAAAAGGAAACAGTAAATAAGATAATTCAATGGAGAAAACTTTGATTCATTCAAAAGATCAGATCAAGAGTACATAGGCAAACATCAGAAGATATAGCAATAAGGTACAGATGCAAACAACAGATGCAAAAACATTAGAATAAAAAAAATCTAAGAGTGTTTGGACAAAAGCATCTTCAATAGATCTGTAATCTCAGAGGAGGATTGCTCTTGCTTGGACATCCACTTAGTCATAGTTTCATTCTTTTCATCTTGCTTTGACATCCATTATGTCTTATCCTCAGACTTCTTATCCTGCTTAGCCATCCAGGATTTGATCTCTGACTGTCCAGCTTCCAGAGCAGCAATCTTATCTTTAAAATCTGGATATTCTTTCTTTATCTCAGATGAAGAATTATGAGGAGGTTCTGTAGCCTGAACAGAGTCAATTTCCATTGGTTCTGTAGATCCTGGAGAAGGGTCTACCAGAGTCATAACTAATGCATTATCAGTAGATTCTGTTGATGGTGGAGGAGCATCTAAACGAAGCAGAGGTTCAGTTTTGTTGACAGTCCAGAATATAGCTCTTGCAGCCTCAGCAAATCTGAGCTTTGCATCATCAGAACAGACGTTCTTCATATTTGAAGCTACAGTGTTGAATCTGTTGATGAATCCGTTCCAGATGATGTCAGATTCTTTGGCATCCATTGTTGCTGAGCATTTCTTCTGAACAGTACCTAAATACATCTGTATTTCTTGCAAAAAAGTTTGAAATAAATGATCAACATTAAGTCTGTGCTTTGGACGTAACAAGGTTACCCAAGTTTTAGGTTGAGGAGGTGGTGGAAAAAGTGATTTTTGGATGGAAATCAGAGGAGGAGGATAATATGGAATGAAGGGTATCTCAGAAGCTTTTTCTTTAGATCTGACTAAAGCATTAAGCAAATGAGGTTTTGCTCTTCTGTGAGGGGTAACAACATCAAAAGGTGCATTTGAGTAGGGTTTGAAAGCAGATTTTGGTGGTTCAACAGATGCAACAGTGTTATCAGATGCAATTTGCAGAGCTGAAACAACAGCTTTATCAGATTTTGCAGAGTGTGATATGGTTGCTAAAGGTTCTACATCTGTCATAGATTTAATGTAATCAAGAATCACAGATGGAAGGATCATTGTGGATTTTGGTTTCAGAGGGTTGAAGGGTTCAGAAGGTTCAACTCTCATAAAAATCTTTCAGTTTGAAACCATAAGATAGATTATGAAAAAGAGAAGAAACTTGGGCACAAGATATAGAAGATGTTGGATTGGAATTGGGGATTAATATCTCAGATGATGGTGCAGGTGGAGGAATAGGATCTGGAATGGGAGTTTTAGAAGGTATGGTAGGTTCAGGTTGGTTTATCTCAGAGTATTTGTCAGATGGAGAGATTAGAAAATCTGGGTGGATTTCTGATTCTGAGGAGTTAGAGGATGTGGTTGGTGTACAAGAGGTAGAAGATACTTGAAACACCATTTTTAAAGGTGTGACATCAAGAACTTCTGTCTCAGGGATGTGAGGTTCAGAAGTATTGGTAGGTTCTGAAGGAATTTCAGATGGTTTGGATGGTTGTTCTGAGATGGGTGAATCAGAAGGAATAGTTATTGGTTCTGATGAAACTGAAGCAGAAGTTACTTTTGTAGGTTCAGAAGTAACAGGTGCAATGGGTTCAGAAGGTGGATTATTTGATGGTGAAATGTCAGAGGCTTTTTTTGGTTGAGCTTCTTTTGGTTGGTTCTCTGGATGTTCAGATGATTGTTGTTGATCTGATGTTTGTTGTTCTGATGGTTGTTGTTATGATGGTTGTTGTTCTGATGGTTGTGGTTATGATGGTTGAGGTCGTGGAACAAATTGTTTGATATGAATTTTGGGTTGATATGGTTTTGGTACAGAAACTGTTGGTGTTGTTGTTTGTGTTGTTGTTTGTTTTTATGGAGATATGGAACTGGGAGCAGTAACAGAAGTGGTTTGTGTAGAAGGTGGTTTTGGAACAGAATTAACATTAGAATCATTAATAACAAGTTTTGCAGAAGATACAGAAGATTTAGTACCTTTTATTTTGATCCTCTTGGTAGGTACAGAAGCAGCTTCTTCAGAATCTTTTCTCTTCAAGAGCTTCTTGGGCTTCTCAGCAATCTTGACCTTCTTCTGAACAGGTGCAGATTCTTCCACAGGCTGAGTCCTTTTCCTCTGGAGTTGTGCTTCTTCTTCTCCTGCATCTAGTAGAGATTGTCTAGCTAGCTGAATCACATTAGCAGGAACAGGTTTTCCTTCCTTCTTGCATTCATCAATATACATAACCACTATATGTCTGGGCTATTCAGCAAAGAATAGAGGAAAGTCATCTACAGGAACCCTCTTATTCAATTCTGACATATTTAGCTTCTTGGGAGCTGTTGTGAGTTCATCAACAATTTTGAGTCTCAGAAGACTTTTAGCATTCATAGGCTTTCCCATTATAAATTCTAATTCCTCGGTAACTCCAGCAGCATACAGAGCAGTTACTAAACCATTCTTAGTAAGAAGATCTGAGATCAACTTTCCAAAGGGGATCCAAGTTCTGATCTTCTGTCCTTTCTCTTTCACATATTCTCTAGATGCATTGATATGGTTCCACAAATGCATAAACAGAATGTATGGAAGATCTACCTTGGTGCTCTGACTAAGGCAATACATGAAATAGAGCTGTTCATTATTGACATAGTCTGGAGAATTGGTTGACTTCCTGTGGTGGATGCATCCCATGAAGATCTTGGCCCAGATCTTGTAATTAGGCTTCAGATCTTTGAATTTGTTAGAAGCTTGACCAACAGTCATTACTTCTTCATATACCTCATCCATATCCACACGCCCAGCTGGCAAGTGGGAAACACCATCTGTTTCTTCATATCCTATTAATTTTCTTATCAGATCTTCTGTGATAATAATTTCTTTTCCCAGCACAGAAGATAAGATGAACTTGGGATAAACTGATGCATGGATCCAGAATTCTTTCACAAGGAGAGGGTAAACTGGTCCAAAGAGCCTATCAAAATACTTAACCCATCCTTGAGCTCCAATGATGGAACGAAACTCAAACCCATTTTCTGCCAGAGAATCAAACTCAACCATAGATTCACATAAAACTTCCAATTTATCAACAGGCGTTAGAAGTGTTCTTTTGGGAGGAGAATAGGGAGCAACACCCAAGTTTTCTGAAGTTACAGCAGCCATAGAAGATTGGAATTGAGCAGCTGTTGATGATGAAGTTTCCATTGAAGAATGCTTTGTCAAACGCTTAGGTATAGGGTTTTTATGCAGAGAAAAGAGGAGATGAAAACGCATGTAATTTCTGAGAGTGTGAAAAGTGTGAAAGTGAATACAAGTCAAGTATAAATACTAAAACACTTAGGCAAATCAACAGTCAGAAATATGCACGTTTGAATAAGCATTAAATGAAGAGAATAATAATCATTTCAAAACATTAATTGCTTCTGACAATTTGGGGGGAAAACCAAGATTCTCACTATTCAAACTTCACCTCAAACGTCTCTTCAGTTATGTACACGCCACCTCTTCAGATTTGGTGTGACACATGTTTGCTTGCATGTGTTCTGAATTCTCTTAAGAAATGAAACGTCAACCAACGTTCAGATCTTCTAAAGATTGTTAGTTCAGAGTTTCACAAAAGAATTAATGATCAGAATAAAATAAGCAATCAGAAGAAATACTTCAGAGCATTAAGCAATTTTTGCATCTGTAAAAATTTGCTTCTGATAAATATCATTCTGGACAAAAATCCATACCAATATTTTTCAGAATAAAATTGAATCTATCTTCAACAAGGGGTTTTGTAAAAATATCTTCCCATTGATGATCTGTGTCAACAAAGGCTAAATTTATGATTCCCTTCTGAACATAGTCTCTAATGAAATGATGCTTAATTTCTATATGTTTTGCCTTAGAATGTAAAATGGGATTCTTGGACAAACATATAGCAGAAGTATTATCACAAAAGATAGAAATGTTACTTTCAAAAATTTGATAATCTTCTAGTTGACTCTTCATCCAGAGCATCTGCGTGCTACATCCAGCAGCAGCAATGTATTCAGCCTCTGTGGTTGAAAGTGCAATTATGGGTTGCTTCTTGTTGTACCAGGAGATTAGATTTCTTCCTAGAAATTGACAACTTCCAGAAGTACTTTTTCTTTTCACTCTGTCTCCAGCGTAGTCAGCATCACAGAATCCAACTAATTTGAAATCATCAGATTTTCTGTAACACAAACCCACATTAGAAGTACCTTTCAGATACCTTAGAATCCTCTTGACAGCTGTCAAGTGTGATTCTCTAGGATCTGATTGGAATCTAGCACACAAACAAACACTGAACAATATGTCAGGTCTAGAAGCAGTAAGATAAAGAAAAGAGCCAATCATACCTCTGTAGAGCTTCTGGTCTACTTTCTTACTTACCTCTTCCTTGCCTAGAGAGCTAGTAGGATGCATTGGAGTCTTTTCCAGCTTACTGTCAGACATGTTGAATTTCTTCAGAAGTTCTTTAACATACTTTGTCTGATGTATGTAGGTGCACTCTGGAGTTTGGTTAACTTGGATTCCTAGAAAGAATCTGAGTTCTCCCATCATGCTCATTTCAAATTCTGCCTGCATACATGTAGCAAACTCCTTTCCAAGCATAATATTTGTTGATCCAAAAATAATATCATCTACATAAATTTGGCAAATTAGAAGATCTTTCTTAATTGTTTTACAAAAGAGTGTTGTATCCACTTTGCCTCTGATGAAATTCTTCTCCAGAAGAAAATTGCTCAATCTCTCATACCAAGCTCTGGGAGCTTGTTTTAAACCATATAGAGATTTCTTTAATTTGAAAACATGATCTGGAAATTTTTCATTTTCAAAACCAGGAGGTTGGTGGACATAAACTTCTTCTTCTATAATACCATTAAGAAAGGCACTTTTAACATCCATCTGATACAAAATGATGTTATTTTGTGCAGCAAATGAAATAAGAAGGCGTATAGATTCTAACCTTGCCACTGGAGCATATGTCTCAGTGTAATCAATACCTTCTTGTTGACTGTACCCTTGAGCAACCAACCTTGCCTTATTCCTCTCAACTTCTCCTTTCTCATTTAGCTTATTTCTGAAGACCCATTTTGTACCAATTATATTGAATCCTTGAGGTCTTTGAACTAGATCCCATACATTATTTCTGCTGAATTGATTTAGCTCTTCTTGCATGGCAATAATCCAATCATTGTCTTGCAGAGCTTCATCTACAGAAGATGGTTCAATTTCTAACACTAGTCCAAATAGTGATGCTTCAGATGATCTTAGAAAGGATCTTGTTCTGATGGGATCATCCTTCTTTCCAATAATGACATCCTCTGGATGAGAAGCTTTAATTCTGGATGATGATCCTCTAATAGTTGACTCTTCAGAAATGTTTAGATTATTCATCTGAGAAGTTAAAGGAGTAGCATCTGGAGTTGCTTCTGGTTCCTTCACTTGAATTTTGTCTGCTTCTGGAACTTCAGAGTCAATAAAGACTACTTCCCTATCTGCAGAGTTATCAACCTGCTTTGGCTTTTCAGAGCCAAGCTTATCATCAAATCTGACATGAATGGATTCTTCCACAATCTGTGTCTCAGTGTTGTATACTCTGTAGCCTTTAGAGCGTTCAGAATATCCAAGCATGAAACACTTCTGTGCTTTGGAATCAAACTTACTCAGATTTTCCTTAGTGTTTAACATATAGGAAATACATCCAAAAGGATGAAAATATGAAATGTTGGGCTTTTTGTTCTTCCACAGTTCATAAGGAGTCTTCTTCAGAAGAGGTCTAACAGACACTCTGTTTTGAATGTAACAGGCTGTGTTGATTGCTTCTGCCCAAAAATGTTTTGCTAGATTTGTCTCATTGATCATGGTTCTGGCCATTTCTTGCAAAGTTCTGTTTTTCCTCTCTACAACCCCATTCTGTTGTGGAGTTCTAGGACAGGAAAAATCATGAGCAATGCCATTTTCAGAAAAATATTTTTCAAAATATTTATTTTCAAATTCACCACCATGATCACTTTTGACTTTTATAATTTTGAAATTCTTTTCATTCTGGACTTGCTTGCAGAAGTCAAAGAACACAAAATGTGACTCATCCTTGTGTTTTAAGAACTTTACCCATGTCCATCTACTAAAGTCATCAACAATGACTAATCCATACTTCTTGCCTCTGATGGATGCAGTTTTCACTGGTCCAAACAGATCAATATGAAGTAATTCTAATGGTTTAGAAGTAGAAACAACATTTTTTGATTTGAAAGATGTTTTTGAAAACTTCCCTTTCTGGCATGCTTCACAAAGAGCATCTGAAGTGAACTTCAGATTAGGGAGTCCTCTGACAAGATTAAGTTTATTAATCTGAGATATACGTCTCATATTAATATGGCCCAATCTTCTGTGCCAGACCCATTGCTCTTCATTAACAGACAAGAGGCATTTAACATTTTGAACTTTAAGTTTAGAAAGATTTATTTTATAAATGTTGTTTTTCCTCTTACCACTAAATAGGATAGAGCCATCCTTTTGACTAATAGCTTTACAACATTTTTTATTAAAGGTAATATCATAACCATTGTCACTTAATTGACTTATGGACAATAAGTTATGCTTTAACCCTTCAACAAGTAAAACATTAGTAATAGAGGGAAGTTTACCATTTCCAATAGTGCCAGATCCAATGATCTTGCCCTTCTGGTTCCCTCCAAACTTCACGTCACCTCCAGATCTAAGTTCCAGGCTTTGGAACATAGACTTTTCTCCTGTCATGTGTCATGAGCATCCAGAGTCCAGGTACCATGATTGGTGTCCTGACCTTGCTGCTAAGAACATCTGCAACAGGAATTATTTTGTTTTTAGGTACCCAGATCTTCTTGGGTCCTTTGGGGTTAGTTGGTTTGTAGATTTGTCTAAACTTCTGTTTTTCAACATAATGTTTATTCTGATTTGCCTTGGGTTTAAACACATAAGTATTCTTCTCAGAGCTTGTGTGTTTAATGTCATTTAAGTGACCAAATTTAAATTGAGAATACAGAGGTGTCTTCTTGATGAAAAGTTTGTCAACAGGTTTTGGATTGCTTCCAGATGAAGATTCATATCCAATACCCCTTCTGTTGTTTCCACTAACACCATAGATCATGGAAGCCATCTTGCTTCTGTCTATGCTCTTAGTAAGAAATTTCTGAAAGCTAGAGTCATATTTTTCTAAAATGTTTTCACATGACTTAGTCTCAGATTCAGATTCTTGTTGAGTTATTTCAAAGTCATTTTTGATTTTCAGATTAATTTCTTTTTGCTCAACAAGTTCTGTTTTCAGAAGATCAATCTCAGATTCAAGATTGCTTTTCAGCTTCTTGTATTTGAGTTTGATATTGTTATAACTTTTAAGAACTTCTGTTAAAACTTTTATAAGTTCTTCTTTGGTAAGTTTAGCCATTACCTCTTCTGCGTCATCATCAGATTCAGATTCTGATTCATATCCTGAGGTACCTTCCTCTTGATCCTCTGTGCTGGCCATCAGTGCAACATTAGCACATTCTTCTTTTGATTCAGAAGATGATTCAGATTCATCTGAGTCATCCCATGTTGCCATCAGAACCTTCTTATTTTTGTTAAACTTCTTCTTGGGTTTTTCTTTCTGAAGTTTGGGGCAACCATTCTTGTAGTGCCCAGGTTCTTTGCACTCATAGCACACAACTGCTTTCTTTCCAGATCTTCTGTGCCCAGAAGATTCCTTTCTATTATCAGATCTTCTGAAGTTGTTGAACTTCTTTCCCTTGTGCTTCCAGAGTCTGTTGATCCTTATGGACAGCATGGATAACTCATCTTCTTCTTCAGAAGAATATTCTTCAGAGCTTTCTTGAATGACCTGCAAAGCTTTAGCAGTTTTGTTAGATTTTTATGCAACAGATTTACCTTTTTCTTTCTTCTGAGGTTCATCTTCTTCAAGCTCAATCTCATGGCTCCTCAGTGAGCTGATGAGTTCTTCTAGAGAGATCTTGTTCAGATCTTTAGCCATCTTCAAGGCAGTCACCATTGGTCTCCATTTGGTAGGCAGACTTCTGATGATTTTCTTTACATGATCTGATGTAGAGTATCCCTTGTCCAGAACTTTCAGCCCAGCTGTGAGTATCTGAAATCTGGAGAACATGGCTTCAACAGATTCAGATTCTTCCATTTTGAAGGCCTCATACTTCTGGATCAGAGCCAGAGCTTTTGTCTCCTTAACTTGAGAATTTCCCTCATGAGTCATTTTTAGGGATTCAAACATATCAAAAGCAGTTTCCCTGTTTGTAATTTTTTCATACTCAGTATGTGAAATTGCATTCAATAATATAGTCCTGGCTTTGTGATGATTTCTAAAATCTTTCTTCTGAGCATCTGTCATAGATTTTCTGTCAATCTTCTTGCCATTCCCATCTGTGGGATGGACATATCCATCTATGACTAGATCCCATAGATCAGCATCATATCCTAGGAAAAAACTCTCAATTCTGTCTTTCCAGTAGTCAAATTTCTCCCCATCAAACATAGGGGGTTTGGTGCTGATCCTGTCCCTTTCTTCATATTTATTGTTAATATTGGATATTGAATTATCAACCATTGTAACAAATAAATATATATCAAAGTATTTCTCTCTGGATCTTTACTGACACTGTTAAGTGGTAGCACACACAGAACCAGGCTCTAATACCAACTGAAGGTGAGAAAATACTTAGAAGGGGGGTTGAATAAGTATGAAAGATTAAGACTTAAAAATAATAACACAATTATTTTTATCCTGGTTCGTTGAAATCAACTACTCCAGTCCACCCTTCCTAGAGTGATTTGCCTTTCTCAACAAGGACTTAATCCACTATTTAATCAACAGATTACAATAGTAACACCTAAGAACAACTGTTCTTAGTCTTCTCAAGAGCTACTGATTCCAACTGAATCCTCTTAAGAAAAACCTTTACAATCAATGTAAATCAAATACAAGAGTATTAATGCTTCTATAAAGCTTTTATCACAACAGTGATTTTTCTCTTAAGTTTAAGTACAAGAAATTCTAAGAAGAATATGAAAGAATGAGAGCTTTGAATATTATGATTTCTTTTCAGCAAATTGTGTAACTGAAGAATTTGGTGGAGTCTTCCTTTTATAGGCAGCTGATCCAAGGATGATGAGCGTTGAGAAGAGTGTCCCAAAAGGTCTGAGCCTTTTTGTCTTCACATCAAGTGACCTTTCCTAGAAGTAGAAAGCACAGAACAATCCTTTTTGTCTGTGTTCTTGTGTCTAGCACAAATGAGGAAAGAGACGTTTGATTTACTCCAACGGATATAATCTTTGAATATTTCTTCTTCAGTTTTCAGCAAGTTCTTCAGAATATGATTGAATCAGAGTCTTCTAATGAAGTTCAGAACCTTGCTGTATCAGAGTCTTCTGCAGCATGTGTGCTTTCAGCGTGTTGATCATCAGAGCATATTTGTCACAGAACTTCAGTACTTGGCAGCTTTAGTACTTTCAGAAACTTCTGTAGAAATTATGCTTTGAGAAACTTTTCATACAATATTCTTCTTTGCTTCAGAATCTTCTGGAGCTTCTTGCTTCAGATCCTTCTAGAGACTACGCTCAAGATCTTCTGTAAACAGCAATCAGAATCTTCTAATGAGTGCATCTGGCGCTTCAGAGTCAAGATAAGTTCTTGTATACAATTCAGATTTGCTTCTAGAGAGTTAATTTCATTTCAATCTGCAGTAAAACTCTCAAACAAATTTTAGAGTATATAATTCTTAAATATAAAATTTCCTAACAGTTATCATCAAAACAAAGAGTTATTATTAAGAACCAATCCGTGTTCTAACAATCTCCCCCTTTTTGATGATGACAAAAAATATCAGAAATTTTGTTTAACTGAACATAAAGAATTATAACTCCCCCTGAGATGATGAATCTCCCCCTGAGTTAAATACAAATAGGGAATAGAAACTTCCCTTTTGTCTTGAGTAATCTTCAGAGTTAGATATTGTTTGTTCTTATAACATTTGAAGGTCAGAATGTCTTGCAGATATAAGATTCAGAGTTTGATAATAGACAAAAGATCTGAGAGACTCAGAGTTTCTTTTATATAGTGTACTTATCAAATGTTCTGAAATAGTCAAATTAAATGTTAGATAGAATAGATATGTCTGAAGATTTATTCTGGTGAAGTTATATTAAACAGTTCATATCTATATTTTCTCCCCCTTTTTTGTCATAAGCAAAAAGTAAAAACTTTTAAAAAGACAAATAAAAGGAAACAGTAAATAAGATAATTCAATGGAGAAAACTTTGATTCATTCAAAAGATCAGATCAAGAGTACATAGGCAAACATCAGAAGATATAGCAATAAGGTACAGATGCAAACAACAGATGCAAAAACATTAGAATAAAAAAAATCTAAGAGTGTTTGGACAAAAGCATCTTCAATAGATCTGTAATCTCAGAGGAGGATTGCTCTTGCTTGGACATCCACTTAGTCATAGTTTCATTCTTTTCATCTTGCTTTGACATCCATTATGTCATATCCTCAAACTTCTTATCCTGCTTAGCCATCCAGGATTTGATCTTTGACTGTCCAGCTTCCAGAGCAGCAATCTTATCTTTAAAATCTGGATATTCTTTCTTTATCTCAGATGAAGAATTATGAGGAGGTTCTGTAGCCTGAACAGAGTCAATTTCCATTGGTTCTGTAGATCCTGGAGAAGGGTCTACCAGAGTCATAACTAATGCATTATCAGTAGATTCTGTTGATGGTGGAGGAGCATCTAAACGAAGCAGAGGTTCAGTTTTGTTGACAGTCCAGAATATAGCTCTTGCAGCCTCAGCAAATCTGAGCTTTGCATCATCAGAACAGACGTTCTTCAGATTTGAAGCTACAGTGTTGAATCTGTTGATGAATCCGTTCCAGATGATGTCAGATTCTTTGGCATCCATTGTTGCTGAGCATTTCTTCTGAACAGTACCTAAATACATCTGTATTTCTTGCAAAAAATTTTGAAATAAATGATCAACATTAAGTCTGTGCTTTGGACGTAACAAGGTTACCCAAGTTTTAGGTTGAGGAGGTGGTGGAAAAAGTGATTTTTGGATGGAAATCAGAGGAGGAGGATAATATGGAATGAAGGGTATCTCAGAAGCTTTTTCTTTAGATCTGACTAAAGCATTAAGCAAATGAGGTTTTGCTCTTCTGTGAGGGGTAACAACATCAAAAGGTGCATTTGAGTAGGGTTTGAAAGCAGATTTTGGTGGTTCAACAGATGCAACAGTGTTATCAGATGCAATTTGCAGAGCTGAAACAACAGCTTTATCAGATTTTGCAGAGTGTGATATGGTTGCTAAAGGTTCTACATCTGTCATAGATTTAATGTAATCAAGAATCACAGATGGAAGGATCATTGTGGATTTTGGTTTCAGAGGGTTGAAGGGTTCAGAAGGTTCAACTCTGTCATAAAAATCTTTCAGTTTGAAACCATAAGATAGATAATGAAAAAGAGAAGAGACTTGGGCACAAGATATAGAAGATGTTGGATTGGAATTGGGGATTAATATCTCAGATGATGGTGCAGGTGGAGGAATAGGATCTGGAATGGGAGTTTTAGAAGGTATGGTAGGTTCAGGTTGGTTTATCTCAGAGTATTTGTCAGATGGAGAGATTAGAAAATCTGGGTGGATTTCTGATTCTGAGGAGTTAGGGGATGTGGTTGGTGTACAAGAGGTAGAAGATACTTGAAACACCGTTTTTAAAGGTGTGACATCAAGAACTTCTGTCTCAGGGATGTGAGGTTCAGAAGTATTGGTAGGTTCTGAAGGAATTTCAGATGGTTTGGATGGTTGTTCTGAGATGGGTGAATCAGAAGGAATAGTTATTGGTTCTGATGAAACTGGAGCAGAAGTTACTTTTGTAGGTTCAGAAGTAACAGGTGCAATGGGTTCAGAAGGTGGATTATTTGATGGTGAAATGTCAGAGGGTTTTTTTGGTTGAGCTTCTTTTGGTTGGTTCTCTGGATGTTCAGATGATTGTTGTTGATCTGATGTTTGTTGTTCTGATGGTTGTTGTTCTGATGGTTGTGGTTCTGATTGTTGAGGTCGTGGAACAAATTGTTTGATATGAATTTTGGGTTGAGATGGTTTTGGTACAGAAACTGTTGGTGTTGTTGTTTGTGTTGTTGTTTGTTTTTATGGAGATATGGAACTGGGAGCAGTAACAGAAGTGGTTTGTGTAGAAGGTGGTTTTGGAACAGACTTAACATTAGAATCATTAATAACAAGTTTTGCAGAAGATACAGAAGATTTAGTACCTTTTATTTTGATCCTCTTGGTAGGTACAGAAGCAGCTTCTTCAGAATCTTTTCTCTTCAAGAGCTTCTTGGGCTTCTCAGCAATATTGACCTTCTTCTGAACAGGTGCAGATTCTTCCACAGGCTGAGTCCTTTTCCTCTAGAGTTGTGCTTCTTCTTCTCCTGCATCTGGTAGAGGTTGTCTAGCTAGCTGAATCACATTAGCAGGAACAGGTTTTCCTTCCTTCTTGCATTCGTCAATATACATAACCACTATATGTCTGGGCTCTTCAGCAAAGAATAGAGGAAAGTCATCTACAGGAACCCTCTTATTCAATTCTGACATATTTAGCTTCTTGGGAGTTGTTGTGAGTTCATCAACAATTTTGAGTCTCAGAAGACTTTTAGCATTCAGAGGCTTTCCCATTATAAATTCTAATTCCTCAGTAACTCTAGCAGTGTACAGAGCAGTTACTAAACCATTCTCAGTAAGAAGATCTGAGATCAACCTTCCAAAAGGGATCCAAGTTCTGATCTTCTGTCTTTTCTCTTTCACATATTCTCTAGATGCATTGATATGGTTCCACAAATGCATAAACAGAATGTATGGAAGATCTACCTTGGTGCTCTGACTAAGGCAATACATGAAATAGAGTTGTTCATTATTGACATAGTCTGGAGAATTGGTTGACTTCCTATGGTGGATGCATCCCATGAAGATCTTGGCCCAGATCTTGTAATCAGGCTTCAGATCTTTGAATTTGTTAGAAGCTTGACCAACAGTCATTACTTCTTCATATACCTCATCCATGTCCACACGCCCAGCTGGCAAGTGGGAAACACCATCTGTTTCTTCATATCCTATTAATTTTCTTATCAGATCTTCTGTGATAATAATTTCTTTTCCCAACACAGAAGATAAGATGAACTTGGGATAAACTGATGCATGGATCCAGAATTCTTTCACAAGGAGAGGGTAAACTGGTCCAAAGAGCCTATCAAAATACTTAACCCATCCTTGAGCTCCAATGATGGAACGAAACTCAAACCCATTTTCTGCCAGAGAATCAAACTCAACCATAGATTCACATAGAACTTCCAATTTATCAACAGGCGTTAGAAGTGTTCTTTTAGGAGGAGAATAGGGAGCAACACCCAAGTTTTCTGAAGTTACAGCAGCCATAGAAGATTGGAATTGAGCAGCTGTTGATGATGAAGTTGCCATTGAAGAATACTTTGTCAAACGCTTAGGTATAGGGTTTTTATGCAGAGAAAAGAGGAGATGAAAACGCATGTAATTTCTGAGTGTGAAAAGTGTGAAAGTGAATACAAGTCAAGTATAAATACTAAAACACTTAGGCAAATCAACAGTCAGAAATATGCACGTTTGAACAAGCATTAAATGAAGAGAATAATAATCATTTCAAAATATTATTTTCTTCTGACAATTTGGGGGGAAAACCAAGATTCTCACTATTCAAACTTCACCTCAAACGTCTCTTCAGTTATGTACACGCCACCTCTTCAGATTTGGTGTGACACATGTTTGCTTGCATGTGTTCTGAATTCTCTTAAGAAATGAAACGTCAACCAACGTTCAGATCTTCTAAAGATTGTTAGTTCAGAGTTTCACAAAAGAATTAATGATCAGAATAAAATAAGCAATCAGAAGAAATACTTCAAAGCATTAAGCAATTTTTGCATCTGTAAAAATTTGCTTCTGATAAATATCATTCTGGACAAAAATCCATACCAATATTTTTCAGAATAAAATTGAATCTATCTTCAACAAGGGGTTTTGTAAAAATATCTTCCCATTGATGATCTGTGTCAACAAAGGCTAAGTTTATGATTCCCTTCTGAACATAGTCTCTGATGAAATGATGCTTAATTTCTATATGTTTTGCCTTAGAATGTAAAATGGGATTCTTGGACAAACATATAGCAGAAGTATTATCACAAAAGATAGAAATGTTACTTTCAAAAATTTGATAATCTTCTAGTTGACTCTTCATCCAGAGCATCTGCGTGCTACATCCAGCAGCAGCAATGTATTCAACCTCTGTGGTTGAAAGTGCAATTATGGGTTGCTTCTTGCTGTACCAGGAGATTAGATTTCTTCCTAGAAATTGACAACTTCCAGAAGTACTTTTTCTTTCCACTCTGTCTCCAGCGTAGTCAGCATCACAGAATCCAACTAATTTGAAATCATCAGATTTTCTGTAACACAAACCCACATTAGAAGTACCTTTCAGATACCTTAGAATCCTCTTGACAGCTGTCAAGTGTGATTCTCTAGGATCTGATTGGAATCTAGCACACAGACAAACACTGAACAATATGTCAGGTCTAAAAGCAGTAAGATAAAGAAGAGAGACAATCATACCTCTGTAGAGCTTCTGGTCTACTTTCTTACTTACCTCTTCCTTGCCTAGAGAGCTAGTAGGATGCATTGGAGTCTTTGCCAGCTTACTGTCAGACATGTTGAATTTCTTCAGAAGT
>CAWUDS030005259.1:50000-58141 GCA_963859935.3 Lathyrus sativus | reverse complement strand
TGTTTCGTCAGCATACGCAAGGGCATAAGCATCACATGCCTATTTCATTTCATATTCATTACATATTCATTACATATTCATTACATACTCATTACATACCCATTTCATAAACATTAACATACATAGACATTAACATACATTCACATTAACATATGCATTAGCATTCACAGGTTCATTGCGTTCCACCGTCATTGGTTGTTACCGCCGAGTAACTGGGTTCGTCCATTCTCTCCAAATAGATTGTCAGCCCTAAGCATGAAATACTTACTTGTTTCCAGTTTCCCCACGGAGCTCGATCCTCGTGGATGACGGTTACTTCAGCTATCTTTCTTCACCAGGATAAGATATTTACCCTCCGAGATCATTCCCTCGATGGAGTTTTGATTGCCAGTCTTCTTTCTAGCTCGATCCTAGATTGAATTTCAGTCTTGTCGGTCGTCAATCCCAACCGGACGTGCATTTAGTTTGCACCATCTAAAGGTTTTCACCATACCATGACAGATACGCGACTGTTCTCGCCCGAGAAGTTTATCACTGCAATCATTTACAGATACATGCCAGTTCACGCCTGGAAGTTTTTCACCATACCATGACACATACCCGGACGTGCATTTATTTTGCACTATCTTTCAAGAAAATCAACTACAATCATTTACAGATACATGCCAGTTCACGCCTGGAAAATCTATCAGTACAACACTTTACAATCCTACATGTTACAACACTTTACAACGCTTTACGACGCTTTACAATCTTACATCTTACAGCATCAGCATACGACATTTCTCACCCAAAAAGTCGATCCTATCCTCGTTACGACTCGCAGCAAATGGCCATCTCCATGGAGCAGTTGGGCTTCCATTTATCTGTCGTCTTGAGGTACGAACCAATTCGTATTCAGGAGAGCACGATCTTGAGTTACGAGAAGATTTGAGCAGTTTCATATTCAGGAGAGCACGATTCTGAAATATGAGTATATTCAGTCATCCAGTTTCATATTCAGGAGAGCACGATTCTGAAATATGAGTATATTCAGTCATCCAGTCTCATATTCAGGAGAGCACGATTCCGAATTATGAAGAATTTCATTTACAAGAAAGAGCCGAATCATATTCAGGAGAGCACGATTCTGAAGTATGAAGAAGTTCAGTTTACCCGTTTCATGTTCAAGAGAGCACGATCTTGAAGCAGTTTATTTATCCTTCAGTAAGAGAAAAATCAGAATCGCATTCCAGGCGCCGACCTTAAAATGCGAGGAGATTTATTTATCAGATAAGCAGCAGCCTCTTTATTTGAGTGCTTATCCATTTTGGCATATAAGTCCCTTCCAACGATAAGTGACAGTTCTCCCGGGAAGCTTATCAGGGCGTTTCCCATTAAAGTCCATTTATTTTGGCATACAGTCGGTCTTTACCCTGTATATTTGATACGGATTTCCGAGAAGTTCGTTTGATCTTGTCACGAGGGATAGTTTACAGAAGCTTGGATGTTATTCTTTGCTCAATGCTCCAGCATTCTGTAATCAACCTTACAATCGTACGTGATCCAGTTTTATTTTTAGATTCCCCAGTGGAGGCCGTCTCATAGGTACCATCTCCATTGGAGGATCTCATTCCTTTTCTAAAGGTGACAATTGGTCATTCGCACCAGTTGACTATCATTTTTAGATTTCCCCAGTGTTGTACTGTTGTCTCAGCACGTCATTGTCCCCAGTGTGTTCTTCTCGTGGCGTCTGTCTCGGTGTCGTCATGTTTCGTCAGCATTTTCGCATTCATTATTCCAGCATACGCATCATATCATAGTCATGGCATCATCTGCATTAAGTCGTTCCAGTTTTGTCCATAGCATTGCATATCGTCGCATATAAGGGCAAAATTTTCGGTTATCTATATTTAAATCTCTCCACCACGATTCCTCGAGTCTCTGTCACTCAAATCGTCCGGTGTAGCTATTTAAATAGGGGCAACTGTAATACCCCAAATTTTACCCTTACATTTAGTCAGGCATTTCGCATATCATCTCCTATGAACATTTGCTAACCACTAACAAGTTGTGGAGGTGTTTGTTTTGCAGATTTGGTCCCAGGGGTATTTTGGTCATTTCACGCAAATTCTGCTAATTTCTTGAAAACGGACTGTTATTACGTTCTGAGGCATTTATTTGCCATTTGGGTCAAGGTGCCAGTATGTTTTGTCAGAAATATGATTGGACTCGGGGCCGTGCTTTGTTTGATTCTGAAACGTGTCCAAACAGTTTTGTTTCCTTTTATAAGGTTGGGTTGAAAAGGAAGTGGATACTGTTAAGGTTATTTTGAGAAGTGATGTGATCAACGAGGTTTTAATTTGAATTTGTTTGGATATAATCATATGGCGGGATATCATTTATAAAAAGCAAAGGAGAGGTTAAGTTTTAATATTTGTGAGCTTTTATTCATGAATGTTCATAAGCTACAAATCAAAGTTGAATTTAAATAAATAATGGATGATTATTCATGGATATTTAAATTCATAATTGAGAAAATAGAAATGAATATTTACTGGATTTTATTTCATAAACATCTAGAATTACAAGTTGAAATGGAAGTAATTTTTGGATTTTATTCATGATGATCTTTCATTTACAAAAGGATTATACATTTACAATGAGTATCTATTCTAGGTCCTAAAGTCCTAAAAAGAGAAAAAACTACAAGTTTTCTTCACTGGTCCTCCCTTGAGTTCTTCACGCAACTCTTGATCACCTGCACATCAAAGCAAAACAAACCACAGGAAAAGAGGTTAGAAGATTGTTTGACACTCTCAGAACATTATCATCATCGAGTGTCGGGAGGGCACGACTAAAGCCGCATCCTACTCCCGTTACCAATCTGAGCCATCGGCGTCAGATCAGGTAGTTATTGTTCTTATCATAAGGGACTGTCGAAAGATGAAGAGTAAAAGAAGTAGGATTAACTGATTTGCCAAAAGGATTCACGCGACTTTGGATTCAAATTAAAAACACCATTCCATCAAGTAAAAAAATTTTTGGGACACTATCAAGTAAACCAAATTTCACAGCTGTATCAACTCTGAACCACACAAGCGAACCCGTGAAAATCAAACACCAAATCTGAACGGAAATAAGCCACGACAGAATTCGCATCAGCATAAACTCGGTTTCAGCATCAAATCACAATCAGCAGCAGTATAATAAACCAAATGGGCAAGTCACATTGAAAATTCAAGTACAGAATCCAAGGCTCAGTGTGAACATCATAGCCTAAAAGTCGCAGCCACCTATTGGTTCCAAATCAGAGAGCAGAAAGATCAGTTAAACTCAGAGAATTGAGGAACCAAGCTTATGTTCAGAAAGATAGGAACCCATTCATTTCAGTTCAACAATAAGCAAATCCACAAACCTCACAGCCACAAACAGTCGTTCGAAAGACGCGCGGGAAAAGAACCAAGCCAAGCAAATCTGTCACCCGAGGTTCAACAAACAAATCATAAGCTGTACAAAGTTGAAAGAAGTAATCTAATTCACAAACATTAGAACCAAAGCAATTCAATTCAAAAACGAACAAACCCAGAGAAGTTCGAAGAAAAAGAGCCAACTGATATCAGAAAGAAAATGAATCCATACCATTAACAATTATATCAGTTTCACCATGACAGTTCATATCAGCTCGTAACAACAAGTGCATCACGACATCAGCAGTTCAGGTCAAAAAGCAAACTAGCACCTTACACATGTGTGTTAGACACGAAATACCAAAGCCAGGGCTCAGCTATCACACATCATAGCCCAGCATACTATCACAGTTCATCCTAAACAAAGAAACAATCAGTTCAAAATCCAAACCAGTTTCCCAAACTACCTTAAAACTGTTAGCCAAATCAGATGAGCAAGACAAGTTCACATAATCACACTTACATGTCAAGAGTAAGCTCAGTTCATTAAACTGTATCAGTCGTAGTGATCCCCAACCAAAGGTGAAATGTCACGTTGGAAAATCGAAATGCAAGGCATAGGGCTCAGTGTGAACATCATAGCCTAAGTCACAATCATAGGTCAGTTCAATGGAACAGTTTAACATCAGAGAACAGAAAGATCAGGTTCAACTCGGAGAGTCAAGGAACCAAGCTCATGTTCAGAAAATAAGAGCCAAGTTCAATTCATAAACATCGTAACCCAGTTTTAGTTCAAGAAAAAGTGTCACAAGTAATTGAATCGCCGCGAGTTCATCATAGAAGAGACCCAGGCGCACGTTCGAAGAAAGCATCAACACCTGCGTATCGATTCAGAAAGTGTAACAGGTTCACACAACCCTGTTAGAGGAAAATGAAACAAGGTCACTAAACTGCATCAGATGGAACCAGATATCCAAATCTATGATGGAGTTACCCGTATCCGAAACATCTGTGAAATCCAAACAAATCATATCAGATAAAACATTAAAATCTATATCTGATAAAAATCCAAATCAGGCACAACGATACCCAATTGAAATCTAAAAGACGAAATCTAGTCAAGGTAAATAAAATATGGAAAGGCTTCCAATCAAATCCGATTCAGTGAAAAAAAGATCAACAGATCCCAATCAAATCAAATTAACGTTGGTTCGCAAAAGCTCCACGAAATCAAAATCAAATCGCGACCCAATCTCAGAAAATAACGTAAATCCACTGGTATCAAAGGCCCAAAAGAGAATCAGAAGATTATAAAAGGAAGGACATCACCTCGTAAGAAACCCTGGACGAAAACGACGAAGAACGCAAAACCCTAGCGACCGCGAGAAAGAGGAGGAGAGTTTCGAAGCACGCATCGAGAGGTTGGGGAAGGTCCGCCAGTGCCGCCTCCATCCACGACGGGCAAACCCTCCACGGAGGCTCAGTCCACCATCATCGCCTCCATTCATCACCGATTGCGAACGAGAATGTAAGCCAGGAACATAATATCTTCACTTTTAACGTTGCTCGGTTTGATTTCAGGGTTTTCAACATGATTGAAGAAAGAATCACAGAGAGAAAGGCGATGAGGAAGACGAAGGCTTAACGGCGCCGCGAGATACAATGGGGTTTTGAAACCCTAGATCATCACTAACTGTGACATGCAACCGGGTTGGGTTGGAATTACCAATTACCAATTACCAATTCCCAATTCCCTTTCCTTTATTTTTTTATTTTCTGTTTTTTTGTTAATGTTAGGTTAGATATTAAAATTGTTCTTTTTTTTTAATGAATAAATAAAAAACCTTTTTAAAATAAATAAGAAAAATCTTTTTTAAAAAAAATATATAAATTGAAACCTTTTTTTTTAGATTAAATTTAAAATTTTTAAAATTAACATTACTCTTTTTTTTTATAAATTCATTTAACATCTCTTTCAAAACAACAAAAACCTTCAACATTGCACTCTTGTCTCATGACTCGTCCAATTGCCGTCTGAATTTGCCCGTTAACACGTGTGTTCATCTTGCAGCTTATTACATTCTGTTTTATTTAAGTTTCATCATTATTGTAATTGCTTCTCGGTTGTAACCTCGCGAACCAACAATCGCGTTTACTTTTCCGCACTTTAATTTCTGCTGTTTGTATGGTTTAAGTTCGCGCATTTGCATCGTTAATTTGTCCCATTGCATACATCCGAAGGAATTAGGTCTAGCCGTTTGACCGCCGTGTCAATAGTCTTCACCTTCAACCCTTACACCTTTCCAAACCCTAAATTTTCATACATGCCTCGCCGCAGGCAAGATTACAATTTTACCCTTAGCATTAGGTCAAAGAGCCGCCGCGCTCATTTTAGGGTTTCCCGCCGTGGAATCCCTAATTTAACCCTAATTACAACTTAACATTTCAACGTAGAGATTTGGAGTTTCTACACTCCACGTAAGCGTGTCCTTAAGATGCGCTTATTCCCCTTGAGACCTTGACCACAGTCAAGAAGTTTCTAACCTCCCTATCGAGGGGAACTACGATTACTCTGATTCCATTCCCGTAAGGATACGTAGGCACAAGATGCGATGTCTTGCCGAGTAAACTTAGAATTAACCCCTTAGGTTTATTTTCTCACTTGTAATCCCTTTGTACATATACCTTAAGCAAATAATAAAGCAAATAGTAAACATCTGAACAAAAGGTTCCTGTAGAGTACTACAGAAGTTTAGGGTGCTAATACCTTCCCTAAATTTAACCAACCCCCGAACCCTAGATCTCTCCCCGCATTGTGTTTACGATGCAAAAATAGGTTTTCCCTCTTTTGACCTTTTCCTTCGGATAAATCAAAGAGCGGTTGTGAATTGAATTGTGATTCAAACTCATTAATAGTTTGTGATCCTATTTCCACCGCAACAATATCGATTACCTAAGTTTAGCTAGACATGGAATTTGGAAAAGCAAAACATAAATAATAATAATAAATAATAAATTGCATTATGATAAAATAAGAGTCGATCAAAATGAAAACCTGTAAATAATGCCAATTGGCCTTTGGGCAGATCCTCCACAGATGTTGGCAGGATTCTGTCTTTAGTTCCAATTCGATCGTACAGTGCAGTAACAATTACAGAAGAGCGGAAATGGGAATGAGTAGAATGGAAAGGGAAATAAAGGAAAAAGGATACAAATGAAACTGGAGAAATGGATACAAATAATAACTGAAAATAAATTTGCTCTGGAAATTAAATTTGGCAGCACTTCGTGGTATGAATGCAGCTCCCTTTTTGAAGTCCCCTGCTTCCCTTTTTATAGAAGTGGAATCCCAACGGTTACCTCTGAGGACGATGGACCTTGAGGCAGATAATTTAGGGAGTAGTGGACCATTTAATGGGAATTGGAACTGCTCTTTTGACGTGTAATCTGAGTGGGGCGTTTTTGCCTGCATGACGGTCGTCACAAGGTGTGACGGTCGTCACCCGTGTGACGGTCGTCATGCATCTGTGACGGTCGTCACATCAGCAAAAACTGTCTGCTGCGCTTTTCATTGTGTTTTCACTCCTTTTTCGTCCATATTTCATCTGGGATTGCTTCTTTTCTTCATGTTGCCTTGTTTAGACGTGATCGTTGAATACCTGCAAAAACATCAGACAAATACATGGGAATAACCCGAAATCGGATTGAAAACGGTTAGACTTTAGTTGAAATATGCATGAAAATATCTATATGATTTCGTGTTATCATCCACACACACACACACACACACACACACGCAAACACACACGCGCGAGAACACATACACACACACACACACACACACACACACAAGCGCGCACACTCAATCTCACCCACGCGTGCATACGCTCTCTATCTCTCACACACACAAACATGCGCGCACACACACACACGCACACGCACACGCACGCGCACACACACACACACGCTTGCTCACACTCTCACACACACTTTCTCTCTCTCACACACACACACATACGCACAAATACATACGAACACGCGCGTGCACAGATACACACATGCACACACCCCCCCCAAACACACACACACACACGTACAAAGACACAAACACACACGCGTGCGCGTGCACAAAGACTCACACACACACACACCTACGCAGGTACACACGTCCGCACGCACACACGCACGCACACACACACACACACGTACACAGACACACGTGCACACACACACGCACACACGCACACGTGTGCGCATGCGTACCCACACACACACACACGTGCGTGCACACACACACACACACACACGTACGTGCACACACACACACACAGACACACATACACACGCGTGCCTGCGTGTTAATACGCACACGCGTGAGCACACACACTCATACACAAACACGCACTGACGCACGCACACACACACACACACGCATACACAGGCACGCACGCACACACGCTTACATACGCACGCGTGTGCGCAAACACACACACACACATACACACACACACAGGTACGCACGCACGCATGCACGCGCACACTCTCACATACGCGCACACACACGCGCACACAAACATACACACACGCGCACACACACACATATACGTGCGCACGCATAAACACACACACACACACACACGCACACACGCACATAAATACACACACTCGCACACACACACACACACACACACACGCGCGCGCGCGCGAGCACGCAGACACACTCACACGCACACACACACACGCACATAAATA
>CAWUDS030005259.1:37500-45000 GCA_963859935.3 Lathyrus sativus | reverse complement strand
CACACACACACACACACACACACACACACACGCATACACACGCACACGCGTGCGCACACACACACACACATACACAAACACGCACTAACGCACGCACGCACTCACGCACGCGCGCGCACACACACACACACACGCATACACACGTACGCGCACACACACACACACACACGCATACACACGCACGCGTGTGCGCAAACACACACACACACATACACACACACACACACGCAAGTACGTACGCCCGCATGAACGCGTACACTCACACATACGCACACACACGCGCACGTACAGATGCACACACGCGCGCGTGCACCCGCATATACGTGCGCTCACGCGCGCGCACATATACATCCACACACACACACACACACACGTACGCACACAAGCCCGCACACACACACGCATACGCAAATACACACTCGCATGCACATAAACACGCGCGTGCACACATACACACACGCACACACACGCACACACACACACACAAACACACATGCGCGCGTGCGCACACTCTCACATACACACACAAACTATCACACACAGACACACGCACGCGCACACGTACACGCTCATGTGCAAACGCGCGCGCATATAAACACACACGTGCGCACGTACACACACACGCACGCACGCATGCAAGCACGTAAATACACACACGCGCGCGCGAGCACTGTTTCACACGCACGCACGCACTTAAATTCACACACTCGCACACGCACACAAAAACACACACACGTGCGCACACACACACACAGTCCACGCGCACACACACACACACATACGAGCACACATACATACACACAAGCACACACTCGCGCGTACACACACAATCTCACACATGCGTGCACACACTCTATATCTCTCACACACACAAACATGCGCACACACGCACACACACACGTGCACACACCCGCACACACGCGCACACACACACACACGCACGTGCGCACACACAGACACACAGACACACAGACACACACACGTGTGCTTACACTCTCTCTCTCTCTCTCTCTCTCACACACACACACACACACACACACACACATGTGCACGCACATACACACACGTCCGCACAAATACGTACGAACATGCACACACACACGCGCGCGCATGCACACACACACACACACGTGTGCGCGCACTCACACTCTCACAGGCATACACACGCACGTGCACACACACACACACCCACACGCATGCACAGACACAAACATGCACACACACGCACGCACACACACAAGCACGCACTCTCACACGCACACACGCACTCGCATGCACACAAACACACGCGTGCACACACACACACACGTACACACACACGCACACACATACACACACGCGTGCGCATACTCTCTCACACACACACAAACACACACACACATACGCACGCGCACACGCACATACACACACATACACACACACGTGCACGCACACACACGCACACACACACACACACACACGCACGTACACACACACACACACACGTGCGTACACATACATACGAACACGCGCACGCGCACATACACACGTTGCACACACACACACACATACAAACGCGTGCGCACACTCTCACAAACACACACGCACGTGTGCACACACCCACACACACGTGCGTGTACACACACACACACACCCTCACACACGCACACAGACATACACACGCTTGCTCACACACACACACACAAACACACACGCGCGTGTGCGCATACTCTCTCACACACTCACAAACACACACACACACACACGCACGCACACACGCGTGCGCATAGACACCCGCCCATGCGCGCACACACACACACACAAGCACGCACGCACACACGTAAATACACATACTCGCACACACACAGACGCGCACGCGCGAGCACACACACAGACACACGCATGCATGCACGCCCGTAAATACACACACTCGCATACGCACACACAAACACACACACACGTGCGCACACAAGCACATACGCACACACACAGTCCACGCACACACACACGCACACACGCGTGCGCACGCGTACAATCTCACACACGCATGCGCACACTCTCTATTTCTCACACACACAAACGTGCACACACACGCACACACACACACGCGCGCACGCGTGCTCTTAGTCTCACACACGCGTGCACACTCTCTCTATCTCTCACACACACAAACCTGCACATACACGCGCGCACACACACACACACACGTGTACACGCGTGCGCACACACACACACAAAAACACACACGCGCACGCGTGCTCACCCTCTCACACACACACACACACTCTCTCACACCCCCCACACACACACGTACGCACACATACATACGAACACGCGCGTGCATAGACACACAAGTGCACCCCCCCACCCCCCCAAACACACACACACACACGTAAAAAGACACACACACACACACACAAACACACGCGCGTGCGCGTGCACACCGACACACACACACACATCTACACAGGTACACACGCCCGCACACACACAAGCACGTACACAGACACGCGTGCACACACACACACACGTGCACACGCGTCCGCACCTACACACGTGCGCGCATGCGTACCCACCCACACACACACGTGCGTGCATACACACACACACACACACACACACACACGTGCATACTGTAACACGGTGGGAGAACTGACTTTAAACAATGTTGCGGATAGCAAGAGTCGCCACCGACTTTTATTTTATCCATAAGGAAAGGTTATAAAAGAACAGGAAAGACCTTAGAGAATATTTTGGGTCCGGGGGGTAAGTTATGAAAAGGGAAGGTATTAGCATCCTTTTCATCCATGGTTATCCATGGGCTCTTAGGTACTTAAGCTCACTTTTGAATTGTTTTGAAATTGTAGTGTGTGAATAGAAGATTTTCAGAATAGTTAATAAATAATCCATGTAAGGATGTGTTAAGAACTTGTTTAAAAACTTGTTGAAAATTTGTTTAAGTGCGAAACAGTTTTGAAGTGAGCAAGCACCTAGGAGTAACCTACCCTAATGTTTAAAGGTCTTTCTTATTCTTCATTCTTCCCTTTAGTAAGACTATCCCTACTATAATGGAGTAGGTAGTCCTTACTTTGGATGTTAAGGGATATGTGAGGGACAATTTGACTTTGAAGGCCATTGTGGGATGTAATAAGCACATATAAGGGACCATCATCATTTTTCGAAAGGGACTCGATTCGTAAAGGCAACCATAAGGGACTTTGATGATTTTTCTATTTGAGGGACTTGCTTTATACACCCCACTTAACCATTATTCGTAGGCAACTTGAGGGATATCCTTAGGAAGTGAGACGACGATTAAAATCGACTTACGTGTGTGACGTGTTTATTTTAATTATCTTTATTTAAAAGTGATCTAAATTTATTTTAATATTACATACATGTTGTTACACTCCCTAATTACTAACCATAATAATAATTAAATAATTAAACAACTTTACATCCAAGAAACAATTACAAAATAATAAGCAAAATAATTAAATAGCAAAGATAAATAAAATATAAATAAGCAATAATAAATAATAAAGGGGGTTAATTCTAAGTTTACTCGGCAAGACATCGCATCTTGTGCCTACGTATCCTTACGGGAGTGGAATCAGAGTAATCGTAGTTCCCCTCAATAGGGAGGTTAGGAACTTCTTGACTGTGGTCAAGGTCTCAAGGGGAATAAACGCATCTTAAGGACACGCTTACGTGGAGTGTAGAAACTCCAAATCTCTACGTTGAAATGTTAAGTTGTAATTAGGGTTAAATTAGGGATTCCACGGCGGGAAACCCTAAAATGAGCGCGGCGGCTCTTTGACCTAATGCTAAGGGTAAAATTGTAATTTTGCCTGCGGCGAGGCATTTGTGAAAATTAGGGTTTGTGAGGTTGCAACCGAGAAACAGATACAATATGATAATGAAATTTGAATTGAACAATAATAAGATAAAATAAATAACGGTAAACGCAATAAACTGCAAAACGAACAAACAACGTTAGTGGGCAGAATTATATGAATTATCAGACACGCCAGGAAGTGAAATTATGCATGTTTTTGTGGTTTTATTTTATGATATAAACTTCAATTTAAGTTAAGATAAGAGTTTAATATTAATAAATTTAAATTTAATTTTCAAAAATTGTTTTTTTCTAAAAAAGAGTCTTTATTATTATCTAAAGGAAAGTTTTAATTTGAAATGAAAGGGGTTTTAATTATTTAAAAAAAAAAAGGAAGAAGTTCTACTTAAAAAAAAAAGTTCTATTATATTTTTTGAAAGAAGTGGTTATATATTTTTTTTTTTATGTTTGAGCAGAAGGTTAATGGTTTTTACTATAAAATGACTTAAGTTTATTGTTCTTTTTTCAACTAAACAAAATGGTCAATTTAATAGATAACCTAAAAAAATAAATGAAAATTTGTAATGAAAACAATAATAAAAATATTAAATTAATAAAAAGAATAAAACGAATCAGGCCCGTGTTTCTTTAGCCCAATTTGAAAGAAGAGCTTCATCTTCAGCTAGGGTTTCTAAGCCCTATTCGCGGCGCCGTGGCGATTTACATTCCTTCGTTCTCTTCGTCTTCCATCAATCATTCAATGTCGGATTTCCTTCTCAACAATTCCTGAAAAAAACAAATAAAAGAAACACCGAACATGTGAGATTTTGAAATAGATTATTCAACCTTCTGGTCTGAGTTCGAGTGGTCTCGTTGAGGCGATGATGATGTTCAATCTGAGCCTCGGGGTGGTTTGCTCGCCGTCGGATATGACGGCGCCGGCGGACCTCCTTCGGTGGGTTCTTTTTCGTCTTCACGGTGTTTCTGTTGATTACAGCGACGATGATGAGGGTTTCGCTTCCTCTGAGTCTATACTCCCTCGTTGATAATCGCGGATGGGCTTTGATGATGGTTTCAGCTCTTTGTTCGCGGCCGCTTTCGCTAGCGTTCGTGCTAGGGTTTCTTCGCTCCCACCTCTCCCTCTAGGGTTTTTTGTGATTTTTTACTGTGAATGAATCCCCCCTTCATTAGGGTTTTCGTGACCCTTTTATATCTTTTGTTGATCCCAATCGTGGGCTTGGGCTATTGCATCTTTTACGTTATATTTCTTTGATGCTGATTGTAGATTTGATTGATTTTGCAGATTTGATTCCATTTGGGAACTGATAGATTTGGATATCCGTTTCTAATATGACTTGATCAATGAGGGATTTTCGGATCTTCTCAGATATGGAACTTTGCGATTCGCTTGCTGATATGGTTTTTGTGAACTCATTTATCTTATGAACTGACATGCTTGTTCATCTGATTTGACTTACAGTTTTGATACAGTTTGGCTGTAACTGAATTGAACTTGTTCTTTGAACTGCGCTGAACTTGTCCTTCTTCTTGTGAATTGAATTTGTTCTTCTGAACATGAACTTAGTTCTCCTTTTTCTGAGTTGAACTGCTACGCTTGTGATGAGTTTCGCGTTGTTTGGGAAGTACACTGATTTTCTCTCTTCTGCTTTCAGGTGCAAATAAGTTCGGAGGCTGCCGGTCTTGTGCCATTGGCGAGAAAGGACATAATGGTGATGACGACTTAATAGTCTGAGCCATATTGGGTTGTCGGATGTAGTTGCCTTGCGAATTACATTGAGTTGTTCGAAACAGTTGCCTTATTTCGATTTTCGATGCTCGGTAGGGAGTTTGATAATGGCCAAGGCCATAGTCCTCCTGGCTGCTCGAGTCTCGTGCCCGATGATGAGTTGAGCTGAGGGCCGAAGTTAAATTTCACTCTCCTTTAGATTATCAGTCCTGTAGTTCACTTGTTAATAAAATGCCTTGATTTTCTGTGGTGCTCTCTGTAGGTTGTGGTGAATTTATAGTTTGTAGCATGAACATGGTACGGGTTGGTGAAGGCTCCGTTCTTGTGTTAACTGATCATACTGTCTCTTATTTCAGGTAGCATTGACACGCAAGCAATGCCCATGTTAGCTCGCGTTTCCAGCTCTTAGAAACTTTACCGTAAGTGGCCTTAATTGGAGACTGAGGAGGTAGAGCTGGTTAACTGTCCTGGTGGCTATTGGTTCTTCGAAGACGGGCAACACTTCAGGTTGTTTGCGGTTCTTACTGTCATAACTAGTCTGGATTAAAGAGTCGCTTCTTGTTGCTTAACTATAGTTTCTCATTTTCTGCAACTGGTTTCCTATGGCGCGAAGAACTTCTTGAATTAATTCTTCTGAAACATTGCTGCTATATTGACAGGTTTCGCCGTGTCGCCGTGATTGGTTGACGACTGATGTTGAAGAGCTGGCGGATATTGAAGAGCTTGCGGATGCTGTGGGAATGATCGCAGCCGACACCCTGCTGCTGCTGACAAATGCTTGTTGCTGACGTGCTGTTGCAGATGGCGAGGAGATTCTTGCAGTGGCTGGTAATGCCTCCGTCGTGACTGCGCTGAGAATGCTGGTATCGTTGCTGCCGAGTGTAACCAGAAACAAAAGCATCCTAATTACTCAAAACCAGCCCAAGGGAAGAAACCTGAAACCGTCTCAAACTTGCAACAATCTCATCAATAGCATCGCGACACCGAAGTCTGAGATCAAAAGCAGCTTAATCACTCCTGCTCCGTGAAGTATGCAGTTTCTTAGCAGGTTCATCGATCAATTTAGTAAGTGCATCTTCAATTCTCATATAAACTTCTTCTTTATAAATTCTCCGACTGAATTTACCATTCCCACATTCATTATTTAATGCAATATGACCTCATCTTCGTCTTCAACTAATGTTGAATAGGTTGTATCTATTTGCAGTTACGGAAGTTCTGACCTTTTCAAAGTAATGTTGGTGTTGTCAAAAACAAACTGCTGTTGTCTGCATTTCGTCTCATGTATGCTTGATGCAGGTGACGACCAAGACTCGTTGAAGAAACTATTGGCGAAAGTGCGTGACACTGCTGTTCCGAAGCATGAAGCTCCTAATTTCTTCAAGTGGACAGAATAAAGTGTTGCGAGAGAAAACCAAAGCCTAAAATGGTGGCCTTGTACAGGAAGTTTCTTTTGTTGGCGAGATGAACGGATGAACGGGATCCTTGTGTTGTTTCCTTTTTTAAAACTTGTGTATTAGCTTGGTAGCCAAAACTTGATTCCCAAATATGTAATTCAACTTTGTATTGTAATAACAATCTGAACTTGTACATTGAGTTGGATTATAATGAAATTTGAAAATCTCAAGGAGACTTGCGTTTTGTATATTAAAAGAATTGACTTCTTATGCTGGGAGGCAGGAATGTTAAATGTTGTGTTGTGATGTGTGTACTTAGGCGCTTGCATGGTTGAGAGCAAAGTCTGAAGGTGGTGTATGCCCTTTTGGCTCGAATCCTTAAAACGTAGCATGAACCTTCCATATAATTAAGACCTCTCTTGAATTTAGCAGCATATCAGATGCGTCTTTAACTCGTACTCAACTCGAAGATCATAAGGATTAATTATGAACACAAGGGTGCTCATATAAACCTCTTATTGTTAATTCTCCATAATTTA
>CAWUDS030005259.1:15000-27500 GCA_963859935.3 Lathyrus sativus | reverse complement strand
ACACACGCACACACACACACACACAGACATACACACGCTTGCTCACACTCTCACACACACACACACACGTGCACACACATACATACGAACATGCGCGCACACACACCCACACACGTGCACACCCAGACACACACGCGCGCACACCACACACGTACACAGAAACACAAACGCGTGCGCGCGTACGCTCACCCATACAAACACACACACACACACACACCTACGCAGGTACGCACGCCCGCACACACTCATGCACACAGACACGCCTGCACACACACACACACACACACACACACACACACACACACGCAAACACACATACGCGAGCGCACGCACACACACACACACACACACACGTGCGCGCACGCGTACCCAGACACACAAACACATACACAAACGCACTGACGCACACACGTACTCACGCACGCACACACACACGCATACACATGCACACGTGTGCGCAAACATACACACACACACGCAAGTACGCACGCCCGCATGCACGCTCACACTCACACGTACGCACACACACACACACACACACACACTCAAACACAGACACGCGTGTGCACACATATACGTGCGAACCCGCGCACGCACACATACACCCCCCCCATACACACGTACGCACACAAGCACGTACGCACACACACACGCACTCGCGTGCATATAAACACGTGCGTGCACAAATGCACACACGCGCACACACATACACACACACACACACACACACACACACGCGCGTGCACACACACTCTCTCACACACACACACACAAACACGCGCGCGCGCACGCATACACACATGCGCACATGCGTGCACGCATAAACACACACACGTGCGCGCACACACGCACACACGCACACACGCACGTAAATACACACACTCGCACGCCCACACACACAAACACGCACGCGCGCGAGCACGCACACTCACACACGCATGCACGTACGTAAATACACGCACTCGCACACGCACACACAAACACACACACGTGCGCACACACGCACACACATACACGTGCACACGCACACACACACATACACACATGCGTGCTCACATTCTCACACACACTCACACACACACATACACACACGTGCGCACACATACATACAAACACGCGTGCGCGCACACACACACACGTGCACACCCACAGACACACATGCAGACACACACGCACACACACACACACGTACACAGACACACGGACACGCGTGCGCGCGCACACGGACTCACACACATACACACGCGCACACACACACACACGCACGTAAATACACACACTCGCATACGCACACACAAACACACACACACACGTGCGCGCACACACACACGCACACACACGCGCGAGCACACACACACACACATGTCCGCACACATACATACGAACACGCGTGCGCACACTTACACACGTGCACACCCACACACACACATGCACACACACACACAGACACACACACACGTACACAGACACACACACACATGCGTGCGCGTACACACACACACACACACACACACACTCACACACACCTATGCAGGTACGCACGCCCGCATGCACACAAAGGCACGCACGCACACACACGTGCGTGCAGACACACACACACAGGCGCATACACACACACACACACTCTCACACACGCGTGCACACACTCTCTCTCACACACACAGACACAAACACGCGCGCGCGCATGCATACACACATGCGCACATGCGTGCACGCGTAAACACACACGTGCACGCACACACGCACACACGCACGTAAATACACACACTCGCACGCCCACACACACACACGCGCGTGCGAGCACGCCCACTCATACACGCATGCACGTACGTAAATACACGCACTCGCACACGCACACACAAACACACACACGTGCGCACACACGCACACACATACACGTGCACACGCACACACACACATACACACATGCCTGCTCACATTCTCACACACACTCACACACACACATACACACACGTGCGCACACATACATACGAACACGCGTGCGCACGCACACACACGTGCACACCCATAGACACACATGCAGACACACACACACACACACACACACACACACACACACACACACATACACACACACACGGACACGCGTGCGCGCGCACACGGACTCACACACATACACACGCACACACACACACACACACACACGTAAATACACACACTCACATACGCACACACAAACACACACACACACACACACACACACGTGCGCACACACGCACACACAAACGCACACACACGCGCGAGCACACACAGACACACACGTGCGCACACACGCACGCACACACGCACACACACGCGCGAGCACACATACACACACATACACACACTCACACAAACACACACATGCGCGCGCGCTCAATCTCACACACGCGTGCGCACACTCTCTATCTCTCACACACACAAACGTGCGCACACACGCATACACACACACACGTGCACACGTGCACACGCACACACACACACACACACGTGCACACGCACACACACACACACACATACACACACGCGTGCTCACACTCTCTCACACATACACTCTCTCTCTCTCTCTCACACACACACACACACGTCCGCACACATACACACTCTCTCTCTCTCTCTCACAGACACACACACACACACACACATACACACACGCGTGCACACACTTACACACATGCACACCCACACACACACATGCACACACACACATGCACACACACACACACACACACACACACGTACACAGACACACACACACATGCGTGCACGTACACACACACACACACTCACACACACCTATGCAGGTACGCACGCCCGCATGCACACACAGGCACGCACGCACACACACACGTGCGTGCAGACACACACACACGCACACGTGCGCACACTCTCTCACACACGTGCGCACACATACACACACCTGTACACACGCACACACACACACACACAGACATACACACGCTTGCTCACACTCTCTCACACACACGCACACACACGTGCGCACACATACATACGAACACACGCGCACACACACACGTGCACACCCAGACACACACGCGCGCGCAGCACACACGTACACAGACACACACACGCGTGCGCGCGCACGCTCACCCATACAAATACACACACACACACACCTACGCAGGTACGCACGCCCGCATGCACTCACGCACACAGACACGCCTGCACACACATACGCGTGCGCACGCACCCACACACACACACACACGTGCGCACACACGCACACACATACACGTGCGCACGCACACACACACACACGTGCGCGCACGCGTACCCACACACACACACACAAAAACACATACACAAATACGCACTGACGCACGCACGTACTCACGCACGCACACTCACACGCATACACACGCACACACACACACACACACACACACGCATACACACACTCGCACACGCACACAAAAACACACACACGTGCGTACACACGCACACACATACACGTGCACACACACACACATACACACACGCGTGCTCACATTCTCACACACACTCACACACACACACACACACGTGCGTACACATACACACGAACACACGCTCACACCCACAGACACACATGCAGACACACACACACGTACACAAACACACAAACACGCACACACACACACGCACGCACACACACAAACACGCACTCACACACGCACACACGCACTAGCATGCACATAAACACACGCGTGCACACACACACACACACACACGTACACACACACACACACATATACACACGCGTGTGCACACTTTCTCACACACACGCAAACACACACACACATACGCACGCACGCGCACACGCACATACACACACACATGCACACGTGCACACACACACGCACACACGTACATACACACACACACACACACGCTTGCACATACACACACACTCACACACACACACACACACACACACACACACACACGCGCGCGCCCACCCACACACACACGCACAAGCACACACACACACAAATGCGCGTGCCCACACTCTCTATCTCTCACACACACAAACGTGTGCACACACGCACACACGCTGACACACAGACACACGCGTGATCACACTCTCTCTCTCTCACACACACACACACGTGCGTGCACACACACACACACACACACACACACACACGCGTGCGCACACATACATACGAACACGCGCGCACACACATACACACGCTTGCACATACGCACACATACACACACGTACGCTCACTCTCACACACACACACACACACGTGCACGCACACACACGTGCGCACACGTACAGACACCTGTACACACGCACACACACACACACAAACATACACACGCTTGCTCACACTCTCTCACACACCCACACACACGTGCACACACATACATACGAACACGCGCGCACACACACCCACACACGTGCACACCCAGACACACACGCGCGCACACCACACACGTACACAGAAACACACACGCGTGCGCGCGTACGCTCACCCATACAAACATACACACACACACACCTACGCAGGTACGCACGCCCGCACGCACTCACCCACACAGACACGCCTGCACACACACACACACACACGCAAACACACATACGCGAGCGCACGCACACACACACACACGTGCGCGCACGCGTACCCAGACACACAAACACATACACAAACGCACTGACGCACGCACGTACTCACGCACGCACACACACACGCATACACATGCACACGTGTACGCAAACATACACACACACACGCAAGTACGCACGCCCGCATGCACGCTCACACTCACACGTACGCACACACACACACACACTCAAACACAGACACGCGTGTGCACACATATACGTGCGAACCCGCGCACGCACACATGCACCCCCCCCCACACACACACACACGTACGCACACAAGCACGCACGCACACACACACGCACTCGCGTGCATATAAACACGTGCGTGCACACATGCACACACGCGCACACACATACACACACACACGCGTGCACACACTCTCACACACACACACACAAACACGCGCGCGCGCACGCATACACACATCCGCACATGCGTGCACGCATAAACACACACACGTGCGCGCACACACACACACACACACACGCACACACGCACGTAAATACACACACTCGCACGCCCACACACACACACGCGCGCGCGCGCAAGCATGCACACTCACACACGCATGCACGTACGTAAATACACGCACTCGCACACGCACACACAAACACACACACACGTGCGCACACACGCACACACATACACGTGCACACGCACACACACACATATACACATGCGTGCTCACATTCTCACACACACTCACACACACTCATACACACACGTGCGCACACATACATACGAACACGCGTGCACGCACACACACACGTGCACACCCACAAACACACATGCAAACACACACACACACACACGTACACAGACACACGGACACGCGTGCGCGCGGACACGGACTCACACACATACACACGCATACACACACACACACGCACGTAAATACACACACTCGCATACGCACACACAAACACACACACACACACACACGTGCGCACACACACACGCACACACACGCGTGAGCACACACACACACACACACATACGTCCGCACACATACATACGAACACACGTGCACACCCACACACACACATGCACACACACACACACACACACACACGTACACAGACACACACACACATGCGTGCGCGTACACACACACACACACTCACACACACCTATGCAGGTACGCACGCCCGCATGCACACAAAGGCACGTACGCACACACACACGTGCCTGCAGACACACACACACACACACAGGCGCGTACACACACACACACACACACACACACTCTCACACACGCGTGCATACACTCTCTCACACACACACACACACAAACACGCGCGTGCGCACGCATACACACATGCGCACATGCGTGCACGCGTAAACACACACACGTGCGCGCACACACGCACACACGCACGTAAATACACACACTCGCACGCCCACACACACACGCGCGCGTGCGCTAGCACGCACACTCATACACGCATGCACGTACGTAAATACACGCACTCACACACGCACACACAAACACACACACGTGCGCACACACGCACACACATACACGTGCACACGCACACACACACACATACACACATGCGTGCTCACATTCTCACACACACTCACACACACACATACACACACGTGCGCACACATACATACGAACACGCGTGCGCACACACACACACGTGCACACCCATAGACACACATGCAGACACACACACACACACACACGTACACAGACACGCGGACACGCGTGCGCGCGCACGGACTCACACACATACACACACACACACGCACGTAAATACACACACTCACATACGCACACACAAACACACACACACACACACACACGTGCGCACACACGCGCACACACACACGCACACACGCGCGAGCACACACACACACACACATGCGCACACACGCATGCACACACGCACACACACGCGCGAGCACACATACACACACACACACACACTCACACAAACACACACATGCGCGCGCTCTTAATCTCACACACGCGTGCGCACACTCTCTATCTCTCACACACACAAACGTGCGCACACACGCATACACACACACGTGCACACGCACACACACACACACACACACATACACACACACACGCGTGCTCACACTCTCTCACACATACACACTCTCTCTCACACACACACACACGTCCGCACACATACATACGAACACGCGTGCGCACACTTACACACGTGCACACCCACACACACACATGCACACACACACACACACACACACACACATGTACACAGACACACACACACACACATGCGTGCGCGTACACACACACACATACTCACACACACCTATGCAGGTACGCACGCCCGCATGCACACACAGGCACGCACGCACACACACACGTGCGTGCAGACACACACACACACGTGCACACACTCTCTCACACATACACAAACACACACACATACGCACGCGCACACGCACATACAAACACACACACAGGTGCACAAACACACACACGTACGCACGCACGTACGTACACACACACACACACACACACGCTTCCACTCACACATGCACACACACACACATACACGCGCGCACACACACACACATACACACACACAAATGCGCGTGCCAACACTCTCTATCTCTCACACACACAAACATGCGCACACGCGCACACACACACACACGTGATCACACTCTCTCACACACACATACACGTGCGCGCGCGCATACACACACGTGCACACACATACATACGAACATGCGCGCGCACACATACACACGCTTGCACACACACACACACATACAAACGCGTGTGCACACTCACACATACACACACACACACACATGCAAACGCGTGCGCACACTCACACATACACACACACACACGTGCGCACACATACATACGGACACGCGCGCACACGCGCACACATGTGCACACCCACACGCACACACACACGCACACACACATGTACACAGACACACACACACACACACACGTGCGCGCACACACACACACGCACCTACGCAGGTACACACGCCCGCACGCCCTCAACGACACAGACACGCGTGCACACACACTAACACACGTACACATGCATACACACAGACAGACACACATACATGCGCGCGCGTGTGCTCAAGTACACACAAGTATGCGCGCACACACACACATACACAAACACGCACTAACGCACGTGCGCACTCACGCACGCACACACACACACATACACAAAAACACACACACACGCATACACACGCACATGTGTACGCAAACACACACACACACGAGCGCAGGTACGCACGCCCGCATGCACGCGCGCACTCACGCGTAAGCACACACACACACGCACACGCACGTACACACACGTGTGCGCATACACATACAAGCGCACCCGCGCGCGTACACTTACACCCCCCCACACACACACGTACGCATACAAGCACGCACACACGCACTCGCGTGCATATAAACACGCGCATGCACACATGCACACACGCGCACACACTTACACACACAAACATACAAGCGCGCGCGTACGCACACTCTGTAACACAAACACACGCGCGCGCGCCCACACACACATGAGCACACGTGCGCACGCATAAACACACACACGTTCGCGCACACATACACACACACATACACACGCACGCATGTAAATACACACACTCGCACATAAACACATAAACGCGCGCACGCGCGAGCACGCAGATACACACACACACACGCACGCACACACGCACGTAAATACACACACTCGCACACGCACACACAAACACACACACGTGCGCACGCACACACGCACACACATAGTCCACACACACACACACGCAAACACACACGCGCGAGAACACATACATACACACACACACACGCGCGCGTGCACACACTCAATTTCACACACGCGTGAACATTCTCTCTATCTCTCACACACACAAACGTGCGTACACAGACACACATACGTGCACACGCGCGCACACACACACACACGCTTGCTCACACTCTCACAGACACTCTCTCTCACACACGCACACACACACACGTGCGTGCACATAAACACGTACACGCGCGCACACGCACGCACACACATAAACACGCATACACACACACGCATACACATGCACACGTGTGCGCAAACACACACACACACACGCAGGTACGCACGCCCGCATGCACGCTCACACTCACACGTACGCACACACACACGTACACACTCAAACACAGACACGTGTGTGCACACATATACGTGCGAACCCGCGCACGCACACATACACCCACCCACACACACACACACACGTACGCACACAAGCACGCACGCACACACACACACACGCACTCGCGTGCATATAAACACGTGCGTGCACACTTGCACACACGCGCACACACACACACACGCGTGCGCACACTCTCTCACACACACACAAACACACACAAACACGCGCAAGCGCATGCACACACACATGTGCACATGCGCGCACGCATAAACACACACACGTGCGCGCACACACACACACATACGCACGTAAATACACACACACGCACACGCACACACACACGCGCGTGAGCACACACACACACACACACACGCTTGCACGTACGTAAATACACACACTCGCACACGCACACAAAAACACACACACATACGCACGTAAATACACGTGCACACACACACACACATACACACACGCGTGCTCACATTCTCACACACTCACACACACACACACACACACACACACACACACACACACACACACACGTGCGTACATATACACACGAACACGCGCGCGCGCGCTCTCACACACACGTGCACACCCACAGACACACACACACACACGTACACAGACACACAAACACGCACACACATACACACGCACACACACACACACATAAACACGCACTCACACACGCACACACGCGCTAGTGTGCACACAAAAACACGCGTGCACACACACACTTACACACACACGCACACACATACACACACGCGTGCACACACTTTCTCACACACACACAAACACACACACACACACATACGCACGCACGCGCACACGCGCATACACACATACACACACATGCACACGTGCACACACACACACGCACACACACACGCTTGCACATACACACATACTCACACACGCACACACACACACGCGCACACACACGCACACGCACAAGCACACACACACAAATGCGCGTTCCCACACTCTCTACCTCTCACACACACAAACGTGTGCACACGCGCACACACGCTGACACACAGACACACGTGTGATCACACACTCTCTCTCTCATACACACGCACACACACGTGCGCGCGCACACACACATACGTGCGCACACATACAAACAAACACGCGCGCACACACATACACACGCTTGCACATACACACACACATACAAACACGTGCGCACACTCTCTCACACACACACGTGTGCACACACAAACACACGTGCACGCACACACACACACACACATAAACACGTGCACACACGTACACACACCTGTACACACGCACGCACCCACACACACACACATACGTGCGCACACGCGCACACACATACACGTGCGCACGCACACACACACACACGTGCGCGCACGCGTACCCACACACACACACACAGAAACACATACACAAATACGCACTGACGCACGCACGTACTCACGCATGCACACTCACACGCATACACACGCACGCATACACACACGCATACACACACTCGCACACGCACACAAAAACACACACACGTGCGTACACACGCACACACATACACGTGCACACACACACACACACATACACACACGCGTGCTCACATTCTCACACACACTCACACACACACACACACACACACACACACGTGCGTACACATACACACGAATACGCGCTCACACCCACAGACACACATGCAGACACACACACACGTACACAAACACACAAACACGCACACACACACACGCACGCACACACACAAACACGCACTCACACACGCACACACGCACTAGCATGCACACAAACACACGCGTGCACACACACACACACACACGTACACACACACACACATACACACACGCGTGCGCACACTTTCTCACACACACGCAAACACACACACATACGCACGCACGCGCACACGCACATACACACACACATGCACACGTGCACACACACACGCACGCACGTACATACACACACACACGCACACACACACACACGCTTGCACATACACACACACTCACACACGCACACACACACACACAAACGCGTGCGCGCCCACACACACACACGCACAAGCACACACACACACAAATGCGCGTGCCCACACTCTCTATCTCTCACACACACAAACGTGTGCACACACGCACACACGCTGACACACAGACACACGCGTGATCACACTCTCTCTCTCACACACACACACGTGCGTGCACACACACAAACACACACACATACATACGAACATGCGCGCACACACATACACACGCTTGCACATACGCACACATACACACACGTACGCTCACTCTCACACACACACACACACACACGTGCACGCACACACACGTGCGCACACGTACAGACTCCTGTACACACGCACACACACACACACAGACATACACACGCTTGCTCACACTCTCTCACACACCCACACACACGTGCACACACATACATACGAACACACGCGCACCCACACCCACACACGTGCACACCCAGACACACACGCGCGCACACCACACACGTACACAGAAATACACACGCGTGCGCGCGTACGTTCACCCATACAAACACACACACACACACCTACGCAGGTACGCACGCCCGCACGCACTCACCCACACAGACACGCCTGCACACACACACACACACACACGCAAACACACATACGCGAGCGCACGCACACACACACACACGTGCGCGCACGCGTACCCAGACACACAAACACATACACAAACGCACTGACGCACGCACGTACTCACACACGCACACACACACGCATACACATGCACACGTGTACGCAAACATACACACACACACGCAAGTACGCACGCCCGCATGCACGCTCACACTCACACGTACGCACACACACACACACACACACACACTCAAACACAGACACGCGTGTGCACACATATACGTGCGAACCCGCGCACGCACACATACACCCCCCCCCCACACACACACACGTACGCACACAAGCACGCACGCACACACACACGCACTCGCGTGCATATAAACACGTGCGTGCACACATGCACACACGCGCACACACATACACACACACACACACGCGTGCACACACTCTCTCTCACACACACACACACACAAACACGCGCGCGCGCACGCATACACACATCCGCACATGCGTGCACGCATAAACACACACACGTGCGCGCACACACACACACACGCACACACGCACGTAAATACACACACTCGCACGCCCAAACACACACACACGCGCGCGCGCGAGCACGCACACTCACACACGCATGCACGTACGTAAATACACGCACTCGCACACGCACACACAAACACACACACACACGTGCGCACACACGCACACACATACACGTGCACACGCACACACACACATATACACATGCGTGCTCACATTCTCACACACACTCACACACACTCATACACACACGTGCGCACACATACATACGAACACGCGTGCGCACACACACACACGTGCACACCCACAGACACACATGCAAACACACACACACACACGTACACAGACACACGGACACGCGTGCGCGCGGACACGGACTCACACACATACACACGCACACACACACACACACGCATGTAAATACACACACTCGCATACGCACACACAAACACACACACACACACACGTGCGCACACACACACGCACACACACGCGCGAGCACGCACACACACACACGTCCGCACACATACATACGAACA
>CAWUDS030005259.1:0-2500 GCA_963859935.3 Lathyrus sativus | reverse complement strand
CATACACGTGCACAAACACACACACGCAGGCACGCACGTACGTACACACACACGCACACACACGCTTGCACACACACACACACACTCACACATGCACACACACACACACACACATACACGCGCACACACACACACATACACACACACACACACAAATGCGCGTGCCAACACTCTCTATCTCTCACACACACAAACATGCGCACACGCGCGCACACACACACACGTGATCACACTCTCTCACACACACATACACGTGCGCGCGCGCATACACACACGTGCACACACATACATACGAACACGCGCGCGCACACATACACACGCTTGCACACACACACACACATACAAACGCGTGCGCACACTCACACATACACACACACACACACGTGCGCACATACACACGTGCGCGCACACACACACACACACACGTGCGCACACGTGTACACACGCACACACACACACACACACACGCTTGCTCACACTCTCTCTCTCGCACACACACACACACGTGCGCACACATACATACGGACACGCGCGCACACACGCACACACGTGCACACCCACACGCACACACACACACACACACACGTGCGCGCGCACACACACACACACCTACGCAGGTACACACGCCCGCACGCCCTCGCGGACACAGACACGCGTGCACACACACTAACACACGTACACATGCACACACACACACACAGACAGACACACATACATGCGCGCGCGTGTGCTCAAGTACACACAAGTATGCGCGCACACGCACACACACACACACATACACAAAAACACACACACGCATACACACGCACGTGTGTGCGCAAACACACACATACACGAGCGCAGGTACGCACGCCCGCATGCACGCGCGCACTCACGCGTAAGCACACACACACACGCACACGCACACACACACGTGTGTGCATACACATACAAGCGCACCCGCGCATGTACACTTACACCCCCCACACACACACACGTACGCATACAAGCACGCACACACGCACTCGCGTGCATATAAACACGCGCATGCACACATGCACACACGCGCACACACTTACACACACAAACATACAAGCGCGCGCGTACGCACACTCTGTAACACAAACACGCGCGCGCACGCGCCCACACACACATGAGCACAGGTGCGCATGCATAAACACACACACGTTCGCGCACACATACACACACACATACACACGCACGCATGTAAATACACACACTCGCACATAAACACATAAACGCGCGCACGCGCGAGCACGCAGACAGACACACACACACGCACGCATACATGCACGTAAATACACACACTCACACACGCACACACAAACACACACACGTGCGCACGCACACACGCACACACATAGTCCACACACACACACACACGCAAACACACACGCGCGAGAACACATACATACACACACACGCGCGCGCACACGCACACTCAATTTCACACACGCGTGCACATTCTCTCTATCTCTCACACACACAAACGTGCGCGCGTGCACACACACACACACGCTTGCTCACACTCTCACAGACACTTTCTCTCTCACACACGCACACACACGTGCGTGCACATACACACGTACACGCACGCACACGCACGCACACACACACATACACACGCACGCACACACACGCATACACATGCACACGTGTGCGCAAACACACACACACACACACGCAGGTACGCACGCCCGCATGCATTCTCACACTCACACGTACGCACACACACGCACACACTCAAACACAGACACGCGTGTGCACACATATACGTGTGAACCCGCGCACGCACACATACACCCACACACCCACACACACGTACGCACACAAGCACGCACGCACACACACACACACACACACGCACTCGCGTGCATATAAACACGTGCATGCACACCTGCACACACGAGCACACACACACACACACACGCGTGCGCACACTCTCACACACACAAACACACACAAACACGCGCGCGCATGCACACACACATGTGCACATGCGCGCACGCATAAACACACACACGTGCGCGCACACACACACATACACACGTAAATACACACACACACACGCGTGAGCACGCACACACACACACACACGCTTGCACGTACGTAAATACACACACTCGCACACGCACACAAAAACACATACACATGCGCACACACGCACACACATACACGTGCACACGCACACACACACATACACACACGCGTGCTCACGTTCTCACACACACTCACACACACACACACACACGTGCGTACACATACACACGAACACGCGCGCACACACACACACACGTGCACACCCACAGACACACATGCAGACACACACACACACGTACACAGACACACAAACACGCACACATATACACACGCATGCACACACACAAACACACACTCACACACGCACACACGCGCTAGCGTGCACACAAACACACGCGTGCACACACACACACACGTACACACACACGCACACACATACACACACGCGTGCGCACACTTT
>CAWUDS030005255.1:0-58274 GCA_963859935.3 Lathyrus sativus | reverse complement strand
CATATAAACAGATGTCAACTTGAAGTCAAAACATGCAAGTGTGACCACAATGTGTATAAGTAACAATCGCGCACAAACAAATGAATAAATTAGTTTAACCTCGTAATTTAGGAGGAATAAAAATCCATGGTGACAACCAACAAAAGAATGAAGTCTCAATATGTTAACAAACATAAACAAATACCCATGAATCTTACAAGACAAACATGGCATAGGGAGTAAGTTAAATCGAGACACAAGGTGATAATCTAAGAGTGAATTTAACAAATACATGAAAGTATTGTGGAAATATTTACTCATGAAATTTTAAACCACTAAACAAGACGAGACATCACAAGGAAAAGTTTGCAAAAAGAACGAGTCAAAACAGACGAAAAATGAATAAGTTATGGTCATATGAAGTTTCCTTTTGATTCATGAAATAAAATAACTAAACAAACCAATAAAAGGAAAGGGCATGGGTGGGGGTTGAACCCACGCCCTGGTGTTTACAAACACACAAACTTACCACTGGGGCGCGCACGCACGTGTGATAGGGAAGTGAAAGGAATGAATAAAATGGTTCATCAATTGGAAAAATAAAAACAAAAGGGTTCGACCTCCACCCGGATCGAACCCTTGTCATGCTGGTAGAAAGTTATAACGCGCGCAATGGTCTGCCACTGGGGTGGCCGTTACATCCATTAATTGGATGGAAAGAAAAATATACATAGTGAAAACGCGTTGATTTCTGGGCAACAAACATAACCAAAATATCCATTAATTGAATGATTGAAACCAACCCAAACCTCCATGGAATTTAGTGAATCTAATCAATCCTGAGTATCTTTCAATGAGGAATTTAAAGGCATGGCTTAATTCTTGAAATGACACCCACAACTCTCAGTACAATTGATCATGCAAAAAATTAAATTTTGGGATGTATTTAGAAATTTCAAAAACCAAGACAGATGCAGGTTAAAATGGTCAAGGGTCTGATCAAATATCAAATATCATGCTAGTAATGAATTCTAACAGGAAGAGCCTGAACCTCCACCAGATTATGCAATGAAGTTCATACTGCAAGCTTAGATGCAAAAAACTTGGCATTTAATCAAAGTAGAACAAATGATGTCAAAACAAATCTCCTTAATCCCCACCATAACAGAATGAGAATTCAAAGAATAAGATGGAGCTTTGGTGAAAACAGCAGTTATTAAACTTTGGAAAGAGATTTGCAGAAGAATAGTCATCAAACACATTATTCATCAATTGCCTTGATGGTGACAGAATTCAAACCTCATGCCAACAACAAATTTCCACAGTAAGGCAGTATCTCAAGAGATTGACAAAATTAGCAATAATGTTCAAGTAGAAGCTTAGCAATACCAACAGTCTACATAATGATAAATGAGGCATGCCTATCCTAAACATGAGCTGATGGGCTGCTATTCCTAACAGTAGGTCTGAACAGAACCAAATATCATATCAATCAAACATTAATTCCAAACCTGCCAAGCATTCTAGACACAAAAGTAAACTACCAGCTCTTAAGTGCTTCCAGTAGAATAGTGCAGATGAAAGTCAAACACAATGTCCTATTAGTAAGTTGGACATAATCCAATCAGCAAACCAACACAAACTGCTAACGACCCTAAATATGTACAAACAGGTCCTAAACATCAATAAGAATCCAATTATGAATGAGCCTCTCCTAAAATAAAATCAAACCAAGAAAGTGAAATGTGTGTAGTTGTTGATGCAGATTTTGCAAGTGAGGTGGTGAATTCATGAAACAGGCTTAACCAAAGTGAACAAACCATACTAACATTCTCAAAATATCATTTAGAACGTGTCCATACCTTAAAATTATCTCAAAACATTAGGGAAAGAAAATTCATGTGTCATTTGCTCATTCCACACAAAGAGCCACAATAGTAATGTTGAAACAGAAATGGGATGAAATGAGATCTAGAGCATACCACATACAAACATTGAATACATATGTGCATGAGCCTAATATCTAAAGTAAACATGGAATGTATGTAAGAGAGACAAGACCACCAAGCTGCAACTTTGTATTATACATGAGGGGGGTAAACTGATATACAACTAGCTGCTAGACATATAGACACACACACATCCCAAACATAACTTTAGAAGAATCAAACATTTGCAACAGATGGAATAAAAACATGATGGCATTTGAATTGTGAACATGATGTGGGTAGTGTGAAGTTAAACAGTTTAAAAATTACTACTCAAATCAGTTTGGTCTCCTCTTTTACACATGCTGCAGGTGTGTATTTGTATGGTTCAAATGATTAAAGTGTGTACACGACAGGCTATTATGTGGACTGGTGCTCAAAACTAACTCAAGTGTCCTTACATTATGCAATGTGATATCACAACAGGAAGTTCATACATTATGGAGCCAAACAAAATCTTAAAGTTTAATAAGACAGATTAACACAAAAGAGAAATTTGATAACAATCAATGCTGAAATGCAAACATCATACTTAAATCGAGCTGATGAGCAGAACTGGCATGGTATAATGAAACAAGTGGCAAGACTGATGTAACTAAAGACATCAGAACACAAACAGCTTTCTCTTAGTATGAAGATGAAATTTGGCAAACAATTAGCTATGGATAAAACCTAGCTAGTCATCATGGATTAATACAGCATCAGATGCTTACTTGTCTAGAACTTTAATTAAGCATGCTGATAAGTGAAATGACCAACCTAACATGGCTCTTACAACAAATCAAGACCAAAACAACAAAAGCAAGAAAACAGGTTTGGACAAATTATTCCCTTGACCTTGTTCAAAATAAACTGGTCAATTCCAATTCCACAGAGACAATGCTTATAAAACTGATAACTCATGGTGAGTTATTATGAGTTGACAAACTCTGATGAAAAAGCATTCTTAACAGCCTACCAAGAAAAACTTCAACATTTAAGAGGGGCCTTTTTATTGGAAACAGAAACAAACACATTTCATAGGTAAACATAAAGTAAACAATCAATTTAAACAGTTCAACAACCTAGCCACAAACTGCTAAGGTCCAACCCATGAACTACTGTGATGCCACAACCTATTTAATCCAACTGAGATACATACTGAGGCTAAACATGTGCAACCATAATGCAAAGTGAATATATATTTATGACAGCAATGACTTGGTTACAAGCTCCAAACAACCCCCTTAGGTAGAAACCTCACAGTAATTGTGTAAACTTACAACAACAAAAAAACTAGTAATAAGCCTCTAGCTCAGGTATGAAGAAACATGACCTATATATCAATGTTTACACATTTCAACAATTCTAGCAGCAGTAGGACCATATTGCCCTAGTGGCAATTTACATAGGTTGACAAACCTGAAGAAAAACAAACTCAAGCAAGATCAAAACAGCTTTATGAACATGTTGCTAAATCTTAACAGATCCATATCACCATACATCAAATGAGAAAGATGCAACATATTTCTCCATTGTGATGTATACATCTAACTTTCAAAGCAGTAGAGCAGGTTTATCTTAAGGACAAATAACTGAAACTTGTAGTATCAATTATCAACCAATTCTGCCTTTTTGAAAATGTCTTGAACACATGATATGAAAGTTAAGTTTGGAACAATACACTTTGTGGACAAAAGGTGCAATACCAGTAGGAGTCAATTATGCAACATCAAACACAAAAGATAAGTAGCCAACAATGATCATGATAGTATTTACAGCATGCTAACAAACTCCACCCAAACACAAACTTAAGCAGCAATCCCTAAGAACAGAATTTTAATACCAAAGCATAAATGTGGCGCGAATCACTCCTAAACAGAATTTAAACTACCTCTAACATGACAATGTTAAGGTCTACTCCCATTAAGTCTTGACAGTAAAATGATTTTGATAATAGTTTTAACATAACAATGCAAAACATCAGAAACTTGCCTCAAAACACATTTTGCCAAAGTAATAAGCATACACATATTATTCTAACAGCCACTAATACAATATATTGACTTCACAAGCATGGGATAGCAATAGTACATAACTATGACAGTATGCGTGCATAAGAAAAAAACAAGCAACAACGAGTTTTATGTCGTGATAATGGATAGGATGATTTTAGACACTACATACCTGTGATGATAAACTTAAACAAGCAAATAAATACTCCTAGAAACCCAGAGACTTGTGCTTCACTTTTTGTCTTGAGCTTTGCTTCAATTTTAAGCCAAAATACAACTTATGAGCTAGTTGATGAGATATACTTTTCCAATGATCTCCAACACTTTAGTCAGTTGAGAAATGGTATATTTGAAGTGTTAGAGTGTTTGGAACTTCAAGGAAGTGCGTGGAACAAGTTTTGGTGATTTTTGTAGTTTTGGTCAAAGTATGGTGGAATGAGAGTTGACTTTTTGGTTTTTTGAGATTTTTGGTGGTTCAAGGGATTACACACCTTCTATACATGATTTAGAAGATGTGTGGATGGTTGTGGGAGTGTTGATAATGCTAGAAATGAAAATGGCATGAAAATTGTAAAATGCCGATTTTCGGCGTTTTTAAGCTTTTCTTCACTTACTAGCAAAGAGAGAAAGAGAAAGAGAGCTGTAATGCTTGGTGTTTTTAAGCAACTCTGGTGTGATTTGAAGATGGTGAGAATGCCTCTATTTATAGGAGGAATGAGGGTGAGGGCAGCTTGGTAACTTCCATTTTTGGAGTGAGTTTTGAAAGGGAAATCTTTGTGAATCCAAGTGTGATTTTCTTTCTGCAAATGGTGCATGCTTTCAAGGGTCATTAGCCTCTAAAACCAGATCTTATTAAGCTATAAGAAGTGACTATAGAGGTAGAAAGGACAGCACCCTCATGCTGCAGCCACAAACCATCTCTCTCCTATTGTACCTTTGTACTTTCTTCTATTAAAGTAATGGATTTTGCTCAAGATCTTGTACTTGTTTGGATTCTCTTCTGAATTTGTCTATTCCAACCTCTAAATTCATCATATCAGATGTCCATCCATGGTTAGAGATGAAGTGTATGGTTGGGAACCAAGTTTATGTTGGGTTTAGGCAAGTTAACAAACTAGTGCACAGGCCCATCTTTCACACTTCATAACTCTCAGCTCATAACTCCTCTTGGGGAGTTCTTGTACATTTTGGAAAGCCCTTATGTAGTTCTACAACATTCATGTTTGCCAAAAATTCCAAATCTAAGTGCATCTTGGTTGAAAAGTCCCTTAAAGTCAGCAAAAAACAAGTTTTAATGCAGCCAGATTTTCAGAATTTCACTAAGTGTTTTGTACTAAAAATCGATTTTGATGATAACTCCAATTCCATGCATTTTCTGAGAGTGGACTAGTATAGGACTTTTGTAGGACTTGTTAAGAGCTTTCCGGAGAGCTTTGAACCACTTCAATCGGGTGTGCGGTTAGGGAGTTAGGGTTTAGCCCCTTTCGAAACCCTAATTTCCCGTTTTTCCAATTACTCTCACGTCTTTGATCCGATGATCGTGAAAGTTGATATGTAGGTCCCTCATGACATAAGGAACAACTTTGCTTCACCACTTGAAGTCCAATTCCTAAAACTTGAGGGGGTTGACTTTTCGGTCAACCGTACGATCGATCGGCGATTACCGAACTGTCTGTTCATGCTTCGGAGCTTCCAAGACTTTGAAACTCTTTGGGGGGACTTTAATAAGCCTTATAAACTTGTTGGACCAAAGTTGCATCATTGAACCTTCCTTTAAATCCAAAGTCAAACTATGGTTGACTTTTCCTGCTCGAAAACCCTAATCGGGTACCCTGAACTGCACTGCACCCCATCTGTGGGTGATCACTTCAAATTGAACTCACACATGGCCCAATATGATACTCTTGATCTTATTTCATGAATGATTCATCCCAAAGCGATGGTTGCCCAATCCTCGAACCTTTGATTTTATCAGTGCGGAGCCCCGTTTCATCTGTGTCTCGACAAAATACACTTTTGAAACTTGTTCAGGTTAGATAAATAAATGCATATGATATGAGGAGGATATAAGGGGTCAAAATTTGGGGTGCAACAATTGGTTCACATTCTTTTACGGAAGAAATGTCTTTTATTGTGTTTGAAAGGTTTATTGTGTTTTTCTGATTGTTTTGAGAAAGAAGAGACAGAACTCTAAAACCTATGGTTTAAAAGGGGAATCAAAATCTAACCTAATGTTGTCATGCATGGATGAAAGCCTAATGTCTATCATATTTCTCTCCTGCGCAGAGAGAAACAGAGATCCTAGGGGATAAGCGGAAACAAAAACAACATATATACAATAAAGCAATAAAATGCATGGATGCAGCAGTACAAGCGAGGCAAGGGAGTCCCACTCAACCTTGAACCTAGAAAACAATGAGTGAAGTGAAGAAGCTTCACCTCAACCTCAAGGGAAAAATCAAACAATACAGCCAAGAAACTCAAACAATACATCACCAGCCCTAAACAGCACCAGCAGCTCTAAACAGCAAAACCTGACAGCACAAGCTCCTTCTTTTATTAGTCTTCAAGGAAAAGGACTTCATCTTCAATCTTCAAAGGATTCTTCAAAGCAAGCTCTCCTAGATGAGTAATAGTTCACAAGATGATTTGGGATGTTAAACAGTCAGTTAACCACCAAAGGTGGCATACAGACTGTTAACAAAGTACATACTGTTTCTCTCAAAAGTTCTATCTCCTAGATACTGTCACTAAGCCTTCCAAAGGAAGGAGGTGAGTATCAAAGAGAGACTTTGAATCATAGAGAAGAATGGAGGCAACAGAAGCCATCCATATTTGTGAAGAAATTTTCTATTCTAAAGCTCTACCTAGCTCCTAGGTCCTATGATCTTCAATCAATCTTCAAGCAAGCCTAGCATCTTCATCAACTTTGAACTTGATCTTCAAATCTTTGTCTTCATTATGCTTCATCATCATGCTCCTCAAGCCAAACCCACACCCCAAGCAAGCCCAATAAGCCCATACAAACAAAATAAACCCCCAAAGGGCACACCAAACAAGCAAACAATTGCAAAATATACTAAAAATATTAATATAGTAGGGAAAATTCTAATATTATTTCTAGGGGATCTACTAAAACTACCCTTAATACCCATATATTCCCCATAGCCTAACTTGTCCTAAAAAACCCAAAAGAAATTGTTTTAATGCACCTAAGTTGAGGTTTAACCTAATTTTATACACCCTAATAGCATCTAATCAAAACTATCCTAAAAATCATCACAAAAATATGGAATTAATCCAGGGGGAACCTAAGACATACATCTAACTAACCTAAAAAGATTGACCTAAAAATATAAAGGGAGCTACCTAAACTAAAATCTACAAATTCATACATCAACATAAAGAAATTAAAAAGGAATTAAAATGAAAAGTATGCAAAAAATATTAAAATTCACGACATGCAAAATGTTTTTATTTTACATTTTTCTAGACAAAAAATGGAAAGTGGAGAAAAAATTCCCATGAGAAAATATTCTTTTTTCAATTTGATATGATTTTTTAAAGTTTGAGAAAATTTGGAGAAAATATGATATGAAAAATATGAACATGGGTGTAAACAGCAATAATATCTAGTTTGAATGGCGCTTGGGCCCAGACAGGGGGTTCTGAAGAGCAAAGCGCTTGGGCCCAATGTGAGTTCAGAAAAATCAATCAAAATGAAAAGAAAAAAGAAAAAACTAGTGGTGCAGAAATGAAAGAAAAACAGTTCAAACTTGGATTTGGGCCTGAGAGGGGGTGGGTATAGCAAAAATCATTTAAGCCCAGGAAGCGCGTTTTAATGAAACGCTGCGTTCCATGGTGTTGGCTTCCCTCCATAATTCGCTTTGAATCTCATCCGTTAGATCCATTTCCCAGTCAACATTCAAACGCGCGATCCAACGGCTATAACTTCGTCATCAACCTCGCGCTAGGGTTTTCAGAAAAACCCCCATGAAAACAGATCCATGCATAGAACTTCTAGCTGCTCGTTCTCCCTCATCTCTTGATCAATCAACACGATGTAAACACCAAACTTACTCTATTTTCCACGCTGAACACAACTGTTGCGGTGGAAATAGGATCACAAACTATTAATGAGTTTGAATCGCAATTCAATTCACAACCGCTCTTTGATTTATCCGAAGGAAAAGGTCAAAAGAGGGAAAACCTATTTTGCATCGTAAACACAATGCGGGGAAAGTTCTAGGGTTCGGGGGTTGGTTAAATTTAGGGAAGGTATTAGCACCCTAAACTTCTGTAGTACTCTACAGGAACCTTTTGTTCAGATGTTTACTATTTGCTTTATTTACTTGCTTAAGGTATATGCACAAAGGATTAAAAGTGAGAAAAGAGACCTAAGGGGTTAATTCTAAGTTTACTCGGCAAGACATCGCATCTTGTGCCTACGTATCCTTACGGGAGTGGAATCAGAGTAATCGTAGTTCCCCTCAATAGGGAGGTTAGAAACTTCTTGACTGTGGTCAAGGTCTCAAGGGGAATAAACGCATCTTAAGGACACGCTTACGTGGAGTGTAGAAACTCCAAATCTCTACGTTGAAATGTTAAGTTGTAATTAGGGTTAAATTAGGGATTCCACGGCGGGAAACCCTAAAATGAGCGCGGCGGCTCTTTGACCTAATGCTAGGGGTAAAATTGTAATTTTGCCTGCGGCGAGGCATTTGTGAAAATTAGGGTTTGTGAGGTTGTAATTTTGAAGGTTTGAAGTTGAGGACTATTGACACGGCGGTCAAATGCTAGACCTAATTCTTCGGAGTGTAGTGTGACAGGAATATTGAGGTGACTGAACCATGCAAGCAGAAAAATAAAGACAGCAGTTACAGCTATACAAACAAAAATTAAATGGCAGAAACTTAAAGCGCGATTATTGGTTCGCGAGGTTACATATGAGAAGCAGATACAAATATAAAGAAACTTAAATGAAAACTCGACACGATAGCAATAAATATGAACTGCAAAAACGAACACCCGTTAGTAGGCAGAGTTAGGCAGCAATGAGTTACGAGAAGATGTAAATTGAGATTTTTACTATTGTTTTATTTAAAAAAAATTAATGATTTAATGCTAGCTTACAAAAGAAGTTTTTTTTAAAAAGTGTTTTATTTTTATATTTTAAAAAAATTTCCTTATTTTATTTAAAAAAGTTTTTTTTTATTTTTATATTTACAAAAGTTTTAATTTTATAAAAAAAAAGTTTTAATTTATTCTTAATAATTATATTTTAAAAGGATTAAAATGAAAATGTTATGTTATTTTTTGTTATAAAGATTTTTAAAAATTAAAAAATTAAAATGTTAAAAAAAGGTTTTTTTAAAAAACATAAAACAAATAAAATTTAAAAAAACAAAACAAAGAAAGAAAAAAATAAAAAGGGAAAGAGGGTTGGGCCGGTCACCACATCCGGACCCAACCCATCTATGAGTCATAAGAAAAATTAGGGTTTCCCAAACCCCAACTCATTCTCGCGGCGCCGTTCGTCTTTCTCTCTTCCATCTCTCTCGACTTCCTCTTCTTTGCGTGCCTCTAGGATGTACCGTCCGCCACTTTTTTCCTGCAATCACAACATGAACAGATAAACACTTGATCTCCCTACCTTTTTCTTTGATGCTAGGCTTGAACTATGGACGGTGAGGAAGAGCTTCAACTCTCTGAGTCCGCGGGTTCGAGGAAAGTTTGATTGCCCGCCGTCTAAACGGCGAAGGTGATCTTCCTTCATTTGGTGGCGCGGTTGTTGATGTTGGAGGCGATGATGAGACTTCGTCTCTGAGTCTCGCGATTCTCGTTCGTTAGGGTTTCTGTGCTTTGGGTGTTCTTCGTTCTCTCTCTCGCGGTTACCAGCTAGGGTTTGTACGCGATCCCCCTTATCAGGTTGTGTCTTCCCTTTTTATAATTTCTCTTTATCTCTCTTTTTGGGCCTTGAACTTGCGTTACTCTGAGATTTGATTTTGTTTTTGATTCGATTTGATTTGATTTCGTTTGGTTTTTCCAGATTGAGTTCCAATAGGAGGTTTTTCTGATACGATTGGGATCTCATTTCTTCTTTTGGAACCTGATTAGGATTTTGGTGAGATTGAATCATATGAATCTGATATTCCGTTTCCTCTTGTAGAACCTGATTGAGCTGATATGATTTCCTGATTCGATTCAATTTTAGTAATCTGAACTGATTTGTTTTGATCTGTTTTGGGATTAATTATCAAATCAAAATCTCTCTATTTTTCTGATATGGTTTGCCTTTCAGATTGGATTGATTGATGTTTGATTTTGATTCACATAACTCCTTGATGGATTCGTATCTCTGTTTGATGTTTTTGATCTCGAACTGATTCGTTTTTTGATTGGTTCGTTTCTTTGATGCAGCTCAGATTCTTTTCCTCTTCTTCTTTCAGAGAGGACTTGATATTGAAGCTTTGGTTGAGCCAAAATTGTCGGGAAAGGTGTATGGCAATGATGACATTCTGAGCCTGCTGGTGATACTTCTGGTTTTGACGTTGCGGTTACTTTTGACAGTTGTTGTGTTCTGGGCTTATGAACTGATATGGTTTTGTGACTTGTTTCACCTTCACTGATTGTTGGCTTGTCTTCGAGATCGGTCCTTATTTTCGACGCTTGGTTAGGAGCTGGAGACATTCTAATTGTTTCCCTCCCGGCAGCTCGAGTCTCCGCCCAGTGATGAGTTTTCTGAGGGCGTGATTAAACACATCAGCTTGGTGTTGTTGATTCTGATTCGAACCACATTGCACTTGATTTCGTGATATGATTTGTGCTGTTCTGATGCAGTTTGATTATTGGTTTTTTTCAGATGCTGACCAGTTGTTTTTGTTCGAAGCGAGTTCCAATCGATTTGTTTTGTAATCCAATTTTGGTGCAATGGAGTTGGGTTCTGATAATCTTTCTGAATTTACATCTTGCCTCCGTTTCTCATTCTTGTTGAGGCGCTTTAGGCATCAGAACTTGGATGTGCAGTCCGTTTATTCACTTCTGATTTTTATGATGTGAATTCACTTGTTTGGTTCAGAGCTGTTGTGAACTGACCTGCTCCCTTGCTTTGTTTTGGTATGCTGTTGCGCTTCTTTGGATCCTGCTGAATATTTCTCTGTCATGACAGATTTGTAGGATGCTTTCTTATGGCCCTTTTGCGTATGAATTTGCCTTCTGAAATATTGTTTTGATGCAGTTTGTTTGGAATTGATGCAGCTTTGGCTTGCATTTCAATTCTCTTGTCCTGTTTGGACTTGACTTTCATTCTGTTTGGACCATTGGTCTTCATTCTGTTTGGTAACAGATTTGTTCTTTGGTGGCTTTTCATACTTGTATGGGCACGAGTTCCTTCTTACCTAGTTTTGTTTATGCTTTGAGTTCTGATGATGCTTGTGGCTTTTCAGGTGTTGAAACCAAAGTGACTCAGACCTGCCGGCATCCGGGTCTGAGTCAGAACTTGCCTATGTTGCCTTATTCTCGTATCAGTTTGGAAATCCAATCGCGGCAAAACGAATCAGTCCCGCTTCTTTTATTACTTCTATCTCTCGGATGTCCCTTATGATAAGAACAGATACCATCCGATCTAACGCCAACGGCGCGGGCCGGTAACGGGGGTAGGACGCAGCTTCGGTTGTGCCACTCCCGGCACTCGATGATGACGCTGTTCTGAGAGTGTCGAAAACAAACTCTAACATTTTTCTATTCTGTTTTGCTATTTTTGATATGCAGGTTAATCGGGGATTCGTGGAGAAGCTCAAGGGACATCACGAAGACACTTAGAAGTTTTAGGACTTAGGATTTTTAGAGTTAATGTAATTCCTTGTACAGTAATTCAAAAATGTGAAACAATCTCCTCCTTTTTGTATAATGAGATCTTTATGAAATAAAAATTCCCAAAAACTTCCATTTATCCCTGATCATTCAAGCTTGCAATTGTTTATGTTTACTTCTAGTTATAAATTGCAAACTCTTGTGAATAAATCCACAAATATTTAAATTCATTACTCTAGTCATAAAACATAAACACTCCCAAAGGATAATCTTATCTGCACTTGTCTCATTTGTAATCCCAATCTCATCGTCTGATTAAAATCCCATTTAAATGTTAACCAACCAAACCAAACACGTATGTGCACCGTAATCACAACAGTTTCAGCATCAACAGTAACACTACTCGTAATTAAATTCCACTGACCAAATGCCAAGATCTTGATATGATCAGACCTGGTGATGGATAAATGCCTCGAAACAATAACGTATCAAACGCCTCAGAATTTTAATAACAGCCCGTCTTCAAGGAATTGGTAGAATTTGCGTAAAATGACCAAAATATCCCTGGGACTAAATCTGCAAAACAAACACCTCCATCACTTGTTAGTGGTTAGCAAATGTACATATGAGATGCTATGCGAAATGACTGACTAAATATAAGGGTAAAATTTGGGGTATTACAACAACCATACCATTGACATACATTGAAACCCTCTCTATCGTGCAAACCGAATGCGTACCTCCATGGATCTCAAAATGTGACCAATACTTGACCTCAACCAAACTCATAATTCTTGGTATCAAAATGATTATCACGTTATACTCATCAAAACCAGTCATTAATCTAGCATTGAAACTCACTAAATCACTAGTTCTAACTCCATCAAGAATTCGTGTCCATGAATGAAACCTCTCCAATCAGTCCCAAACTCATCAAAATTGATCCCCTAATTGTCTCTAACAGCTCTATGCTAATAATTAACCCTAGCCATGCCTAGATTGAGGTGTAGAACAGAAATTGCAAACCTGGTTCTTGGATATGGTAGGTGATGAAACTCTTCAATGCAGGCCTTGTAACTCTTCAAGAATACTCCTTGGAGGCTGAATCTTCTTCTGTTTGCAAAAGGAATGGCTGGAATTGCTTGTACTTCAAGATCCAATGTGATTTGCCTTCTTGCAAATTCAATGTGAATGCTTTCAAATCTTCATCAATGGAGTCTCAAGCCAACATGAACACACTCAAAAATGTTTATGGAGAAGATTTGTGAAGAAAAATGGAATGGCAATGAAGAAAAATGTGAAGTTTGAATATGATTTGCAATGGAGCAAAATGGATCTCAATCTCTCTTCTCTACCACAATCAACACCAACCATTCACTAATGCAAGCTGCACTCATTATATAGAATAGATTGGAATAGTCTAGAACCCTCTAGAATCATCTAGGATCTTCCCATGAGAATTTGATCTTTTCATCCAATGGTATTTTGCATTTTCACTTCTCCTTATATGGTATCTCATGCAATATGCCTTGTAACCTTTGTAACTGAATTGAATTTCTCCTTACATGATATTTTGGATGAGATACAATGCACATCTTCCTTGTTTATTGAGTTATTTTGAGTTTTGCCATGGTACCTTATTATGCAAGCAAGACTTTTCCAAAGCAACCCTATGATGCAAGCCTCAAATCAAAATCGTGGCTGAACCATTGTTCTTAGAATGTCATTTGGAGTCAAAATGACCTATTGCATGACATGGTTTGGACTTATAGCTTATGATTTATGATTTTCAACTTCACTTGAATTAACTTATGCCTCATTTTTAGGTCATTTTTATCACTTTTTGATATGAGCCTTTCCAACATCATTCTAAGCAACTTTGATGTTGAATATTTTTCCATTTGAAGCTTGGAAGTAGGAGATATGGCCTTATGCTTGAAATGACCCATAACCTCCAAATGACCAAAATGCCCTTGGCTTGTCAAGATCATAAGTAGAGCTCCACAAATCAGATTGAGGCATACCATACCTTTCTAGAAAGCTAAGATCATGGGGAACAAACTTCATGTTGTCCAAAAATCTAATTGAAAACTCCTTAAGGGGAAAAAGTTGCTTGGAAGTCAAGTAACTTTCACAGACAAAATTCAGATGCCTCTGAGGACCTGTAACTTGCAAGAACCATAACTTGAGTTCTACAAATCTCCTTGATGCCATCCACCACTCAAATTAAAGGTATTGAGATACTATACAAGTTTCATGTTGGCCAAGGATCCATTTGAGACTTGCATTTTGAATTACCTTGCTTGGAAGTTTGACCTAAACCAGGGGATTTTACATAGAAACCCTAATTTAGAAACTTCTCTTCTTCTTGATTTCTTTTGATTTCTCCTTGGCACAACACCACATCCATATCCACATATCAAATGATGAACCCCACATCCTACAAATAGGCCTTGATGCCCTTCAATCAAGCATTTGACCTAGGGTTGACCCAGATGACACCCTAGTTGACTGTCTTCAACTGTAGCTCTTGTAACCATGCCAATGACTTGTCTTACTTTCAAAAGGACCCTCTAGGTCTTCCATGCCCTCAATTCATAACCCCTAACTTCTCTGATGATCTTCACATACCCTCAAGATAGGAGAGAAACCCACTGCTTGGCCTTTAAACTTCCCAAAGCTTCAATTTCTTTCTTGGTGATTTGAATAGGCTTGAATCTTGATAAAAGCCTCTTGAATACATTCCTTGAGATGAAAAATAGCACTTGATCCCTTGTCAGATGACTTGTTATGCTATGCTATGCAAATCATTAGACTATGTACATGACTTTTTATGCAAATGACAATGCAATTGAAACATAAACCAAGTGAAGTAGGTTGAGAAAATTTTAGGGTGCAACAGCTGCCCCTATTCAAACGACTTGGACCCGACTGGGTGAAGAGCGAACGGCCTTCAAACATTCGAGGTACGAGACGGTTGAATACTAAGAACCCGGAAATTTGCCAACCGCGGAAATAAACTGCACAACTGTTTGGGGAATACTATCTACAAATCTGATTTCAACACCATCTTGTCAATATATGAATGAACTTATTGACTTCACTGGGAGAAGTACTTCTGTCAACAAAACATGACCCTGTCAACGATACAGGAAAATAACCCCGCCATCACTACGGGAAATCACTCCGCCACCACTACGGGAAATAATCTGGGAAAATAACACCGCCATTGCTACGGGAAATAACTCCGCCACCACTACGGGTAATACTTTGTCATTACTACAGGAAAATGAACACTGCCATCGCTACGGGAAGATAACACTGCCACCACTGCGGGAAGATAACACCGCCACCACTGCGGGAAGATAACACCGCCACCACTGCGGGAAGATAACACCGCCATCACTACGGGTAATCCCTCTGTCATTACTATGGGAAAATAACACCGCCATCGCTACGGGTAATACCTCTGTCACCATTACAGAAAAATAACACCGCCATCGCTACGGGAAATAACTCTGCCACCACTGCGAGAAGATAACACCGCCACCACTGCGGGAAGATAACACCGCCACCACTGCGGGAAGATAACACCGCCACCACTGCGGGAAGATAACACCGCCACCACTGCGGGAAGATAAAGTGCGATACTTTGATTTCTCGTTCCAGACGGGAATACGTAGGCATAAAGTGCGATACTTTACCGAGTCATTTTATTTTTATTTTAACCCCAGACCTGTAGAATAGATAGAATAACAATCCGTACTAGAAAACAAGCGTGGATCCCGTCGAGTACGACGGACGTGAGGGGTGCTAATACCTTCCCCTTGCGTAACCGACTCCCGAATCCAGGATTTGGTTGCGATGACCATTCCTTTCCCGTCTTTGCGGTAGGTTTACTTCGAGCGTTTCCTTTCCCCCCATTGGGATAAATAACGCACGGTGGCGACTCTTCTGTTCAGCCGGCGCCGATTTTCGCAGTAGCGACAATGTTGCCGACATATGTGCAAATTCGATTTGTCATTGTATTTATGCTTCCTGCGCCTACTTGTATATTTGTTATGCGTAACTTCCTCTTTTCAGGAGTTACATCCAGTATACAAAACTCTGCCCATTCAGGGGCCTAATCAATAAAACATGTTATTCAGTATTTGATGCTTGTTCTTTACTGTTTTGTATGTGAAAAACGCCAATGTTTTGATAAAACTAGCAGTTGCATAACGTTGTTGGCCCTTGCCAATAATTGCTAAAACTTCGAATTAACTGAAAATGATGTCACTAACGCTAACTTGAATAGATTTGGTTGTATAGACTTGTCTTGTCTCGTTGGTGGTGTTGCAGGGTTCTTGCCCATATGAGGTGGACGATCAGGAGATTGCAGTCCTAACCAGAGACTCGTGATGAAAAGACTTGATCATTATGTGAAGTGAATCCCCGTGCAGGTCACGCTTCATTCCTTGAAGCTAAGATGACAATGTTCCTTACTAAAGAAGGATCAAATCCCCCAGCTAGTCGCAGCTTATCCGAAGGACATTCTCCAGCAGGGTCGTTCGCCTTCAGCAGAGTTCGGTGATTCCAAGATTGTAGGCTGTATTCAGACAGTGTGGTGTCCCCCCAAAAAAGGATTCCCTATCCCGAGCAGAGTTGTTTAGCCTCAGAAGATTAATATTTCTAAACTTGTGAGCTGTACCCAGACAGTCTACTCTCCCCAGCGGAGTCAGTATATTCTCCCCAAGAGAATCGTTTCGTCCCCAGCGGAGTTCTCTCTTTTCAGCAGGTGTTATTCTTTCCTCCCAGTGGAAATTGAAGGTTTAAAGCTCTCCCCGACAGAGTTGGTTGTGTGTCCTGGCATTTATTTTGCCGGGATGCTTGGTGATACCCGCTCCTTCCCCAGCAGAGTGGTATTTGTCCTCAGCAGTCGTTGGTGATGAAGCGAGCTTGTTAGAGCTATCCCAGCAGTTCGAACCTGCATTAACATTTGCATGCATTATCATGTTTGCATCCATCTAGAAAACGCGTAGCATTTCCATGCTGTATGGAACATTACGCCATCGTCAAACATGCGCATTTTAAAACATAAGCCAGGTTGGTCAACCTTTTGCTTTCAGGTGTGCTTTCTCAAAAGGAGTATGGAGTTCTAAAGCTCATAGGTCTTTTCAGATAATCAAAGTCTTGATGTGAGACATATGATGCTGTGATTCAGTTCATTATCATCCCCACAGGGTTACTGATTGAGGTTTTCTCGTATCCGATCAGCGGGTTGTTTTGTCAAGTATGTTGCTGCAGTAGCATCTCAGAGTTCCACGTATCAAAATTGCAGAAGTGGTCGCTTGTTGTCAGAACGGGTGTCGGTTATTGGTTTTCAGAATATCTCCAGCTATGTTGATAGAGTTTATTCGTGTTGACGAATTATTTCCTCCGTGTTGACGGAATATGGTGTCCTGATGAGGACAAATTACGCCTATGTTGATAGGATTTCTTCGTGTTGACGAATCACTTCTCCATGATGATGGAATATGGAGTCCTGTTGAGGACGAAGTTTGATTTCTCCATGATGATGGAATATGGAGTCCTGTTGAGGACGAAGTTTGATTTTTCCATGATGATGGAATATGGAGTCCTGTTGAGGACGAAGTTTGATTCTCCCGTGCTGACGGAATATCGAGTCCTGATGAGGACAATTTATGCCTATGCTGATAGGATTTATTCGTATTGACAAACTATTTCTCCGTGTTGACGGAATATAGAGTCCTGATGAGGACGATTTAGGCCTATGATGATATTTCTTCGTGTTGACGAATTGCTTCTCCGTGCTGAAGGAATATGGGGTCCTGATGAGGACAATTGACGCCTATGTTGATAGGATTCTTCTGTGTTGACAGAATATAGAGTCCTAATGAGGACAATCTACGCCTATGCTGATAGGATTTACTCATGTTGACGGATTACTCTCTCTGTGTTGACAGAATGTGCGTCCTGATGAGGACAAGTTATGATTATGTGGATAGGATTTCTTCGTGTTGACGAAATTTGAGTTCAGATATGTACAAGAATGGTATTCCTATGATGATAGGATTTATTCGTGTTGACGAATCTATTTTTCCTCGTGTTGAAGAGATGTGAGTCCTGATGTGGACAATTTAGTCCTATGATGATAGGAGTTCCTCGTGTTGACGAGACACAAATAAGATTTTATTGCCTATGTTGATAGGATCTCCTCGTGTCGACGAGATGAGGATAGCCCATCCCCAGTGGAGTCGGCAAGTTTTGTTTCTCCATGATGATGGAATATGGAGTCCTGTGGAGGACAAATTTGAAAAGTACTAATGAGGGCAAGTTGTATTCCTATGACGATAGGGTTTCCTCGTAATGACGAATTTATGGCTCTTCGTGGTGACGAAATTTAAGGGCAATTGTGAATAAATTTTCCTGCGATGATGGGATCTTTACTCGTGTGGATGAATTTGTTTCTCTTCTTGTGTTGACGAGGTTAGTCTAGTCGTGGACAGAGGTGTTGTTACAAGGATAGTTCAGTACCTGTGGCGTTACACAGGTGGTGGGAGTCAAAATCAGAGTTATTCTCCGGCGAACAATCAAGTTCACTCGACGAAGGTCGTTCCCCAAGCAGTGGCGCAGTTTATTTATGCGGTTGGCAAATTTCAGGGTTCTTTGGTATTCAACCGTCTCGTACCTCGAATGTTTGAAGGCCGTTCGCTCTTCACCCAGTCGGGTCCAAGCCGCTTGAATAGGGGCAGCTGTTGCACCCTAAAATTTGACCAACTAGTTCCCTATCTGGTTTATGTTTCAATATATTTTGCATCCGCATTCGCATATTGCATGCATGGCATTTTCATCAGTCAGATTGATTTTTATCAGGATTTTAGCCCCTGGCGTTTCAGGCAGTACATGCCAGTCGGAATAAAAATCTGTTGAGAATTGGTGCTCATCTCCCGTGTTTTCAGACCATCTCGGTGCCCGAGTTTCGCTACGGCTGCGTAATTGGGTTTTAGTCGAATTAATTGGCTTCCTGGCATTTTTAGGATTTTTCTATCATTTTTCTGGATTTTTGGTGCATTTAATTGATTTTTCTGAGTTTAATAGAGTTTTTAAATATTTTTTAGTGTTTAAATAAATTCTCTTTTCATTTTTTAGAAATTAATAGTTTTTTTAAAGATTTTTAGATATTATGTTTTTTTATGAATTTTAGAGATCAATTTTCTTTTAAAAAAAAATTTAATAGATAAATATTTTTTTTTAATAGAATAGATTTTAAAAAAAATATATAGAGATTAATTGTTTTTTAGATGTTTATTAGATTTTATTGTTTTTCAAATTAGTATATTAGATTTTAAAAGGAAAAGAAGAAATTGTTTTCAGATTTTATTTGTTTTTTTAGAAGTAATTAGGGTTAAAAAAAAATAATTGTTTAGATTAAATAATAGTTTTTAAGTCTTTTAGACTTAATTAGGTTTTATCATTTTATTTTCGTTTTTTAGAAATTAACTAGGATTAATTTTAGGATTAATTAGGGTTTTATTAGATTTAATTAGGTTTTAGTCTTTATTTTCGTTTTAGATCTTAATCAGGTTTTAATAGGTTGATTAGTTTTAATTCCCCATTTTAATTCTGTTTTAGTTATTTAATCCATGATTAATTCCAATTGGGCCAATTATCAGAGTCCAGAAAAGTCCAAGCCCAAAGTCAGAGTCCAACGCAGGGACACGTGTCCTATAAAAAGGGTTGCCACGCGTACATTCCTCTAGCTCCCACCTCACTCTCTCGCCACATTACATGCTTGCCACGTTGCATTTTTTTCTCTCTCTCAGACCCCACTCCCTCACACGTGTCTCTCCCTCGCCTTTCCCCTCTGCCACCTGCCCCTCGCCGGACACTCCTGCCGCCAGCCATGCAAACGCCTTGTCCAACCGTCTCCGGCCACCAGAGCTAACTCCGACCACCGCCAACCGTCGCCGGAGCTGCAAAAAACCCATATTTTCCAGAAAACCCTTCGATCTTCGTCTTCCTCCCCCGATCCACCTTCACCAACCATCGGTTTCCAGATCTTCATCATCAATTCATCAGGATTTCTTCAATCTTCAACCAAGATCTTCATAGATTACTACTCGCGTTCATCACTACTCCAACGATTTTCCAGAAAAAATCTCTGATTCTCCTCAAGAGCACTCAGCAACCTTCAACGTTGTTCTTGTATTTTTCCAGATACGTTCATCATTTCTTCAACCTTCTTCAGCCTTTTCCAGATTTCTTCAACACGTTGCATTAGTTCTCATCCGGTCCTCCAAAATCTCAAGAGCTTCCTCCAGATCTCTCGTTTTCGTGTAGATCTTCGCCGATCCTTTCGTCTTCAAGGATCCTCAAACGCCTCCGATCGTCTTTGGTCCGTAGCTCCTCGCGCATCTGGAGCGTCGTCTTCCCCGTCGTTCTTCAGCATCCATCTTCCTTATCAAGATATCCAGGTTCATCTTCTTTCTCTAACTCAGAAGCCTTCATAGTTAGGGTTCTTGTTTTGCGATCGTTAGGTTGAGTATTTGAGTTTTGTTGAGACGAATGTAGGTTTAGTTTGCTTTGAACTGAGGTATGATGGATGAGGTATTAGATTGATGATTGTTTCTGGGAATCTGGGTGAAGGGCTCGTTGGGTTTCAGAGAGGGAGAGAGTTGGGAGAGCTTGAGAGAAACGGCGCCTAGGGTTGGTGTTTGGAAGAGAGTGAACAGTGGTTGAGAGGAGAAGTTTTGTTAGGGTTATGCTGAGGCTGAGATCGTGTGGGCCTGGGCATTAGGCCCAATTACCAATTACTGAACCATACCCCGTAGTTTCCATTCGTACCCCCTCCCTAGAATGAATTTTGGTTTAGGCCCCAAGCCCAGTTTGCTATCGCCACCCCCATGGATGACCCAAACCTGGAATCAAGTGAGATTATTCACTATCTGCGCCCCCTTCGTTTTGTTGTCTGAAACAAAATATGGGCCTAACCCCATTGCTGTTAGCACCCCCAGCTTGGAGGCCCAAATCTGGAATAAAGCGATTATGCGCTATTCGCACCCCCTAGGTTTTTTATTTTTGTTTTTTTTTCTGGGTTGGTTACTGGGCCCAGCGCTTTGCTGAGTGCACCCCCCATCCTGGGCGCAGTTGTGTTTTCTGAAGAGTAAACTGCTGGTGACACCCCCCTGCTCCATTTTTTTTAATTGAATTTCTTTTTTTTTTTATAATTTTTTTAGTTTGTTTAGTTTACTAAATAAATCATATAAAATCATAAAATCATCATTTTAACATGGTACTTTTTCCCATATTTTGATAATTGTGTGAAGAAAATTATAATAAAAATAAAAATATTATTCTAAGCATTTTCCTATTTTTTGGTGATTTTTGCATTTAATAGCCTTTATTTTCATGTTTGTTTGTACATGCATATTGTTGAATTTTGTTTAGGCATTTAAATTCACATTTTGATCCCATTCTTTTTGTGGTAGCTAGATTAGAGCATTAAGTTCCTTTAGAGATTTATTTCATATTTTTGTGGATTAATTTTGATTAATTTTGATTAGAGAATATTAGGTTAGTATAATTAGGGTTTAAATTCAACATGGTGTATTCTAATATTTTCTTTTGAGGTCTTTAGCGTGAATTAGGTTATGGGACGTATAGGGTATGTAGGGTAGATATAGAAATACCCTTAGAATAAATTCTAGAATTTTAAATGCTATTTTACCATTTTTTTAGTGTATTTTGCAAATAGAATGACTGTTTGGTGTTCCCACTTGGGGTTTTATCTGTCTGCTTGGGGTGTGGGCTTGGTTTGGGCTTATGGAAGCAGGAAGAATCAATGGATGAGTTTGAATGCAAAGATCAAAGGGTGATGCATGAAGATTGCTTGGAGGTTGAAGATGTTGATTGAAGACTTAGGAGAAATAGGATAAGATAGGAAGAGCTTAGAATAGACAAATTCTTCTGTCAAACATAGAGTGCATTGTTTGCCTTTATCCTATCCAATGACATAAAGTCCTCCTTGGGAAGCTCCATCTCTCCTTAGGAGGGATGAGTGGTATGCCCAGGTGAGTAGAACTTTGAGGATACCTTTCATTTGCAATGTTAAAATCTTAGTGATTTCCTTGGGTTGTCATTGAGTTTCTTAACATCCTAACCAGATCTTGTTGAATGATTCTCCTTTGGAGGTGCTTGTGGAAGCTTGGTAAAAAGAAAATTGAAGCTTATTGAAGTATAAGTTTGAGCTTGTTGAAGCTAGTTGCTTGTTGAAGCTGGGGTTTTGCTGCTTGTTGAAGTGGAAGTCCGGAGCTTGTTGAAGCTGGTTACTGGTTAAGTTTGAGCTTGTTGAAGCTAGTTGCTTGTTGAAGCTGGGGTTTTGCTGCTTGTTGAAGTTAAAGTCAGGAGCTTGTTGAAGCTAGTTACTGGTTGGGATTTGAGCTTGCTTAAGCTGGGAGCTTGTTGAAGTTGGTGTCCATTGAGGATTGAAGGTTTATTGAAACTTGAAGATAGGAGTTATTCACAAAGATGAAGATTGTTCATGTCAAAGCTGTGTAACTGTTAAAGCTAGGGTTTACCGCTGTCTGGAGCTATCTGCTGTCTGATGTTGTCAACTGGTTAAGATTCTGTGCTTGCTTGAGCTTAGGGATTTCGTGAAGATGGAAGCTTATTGTGGCTTGGGTATCATCAGAGTGGGATTTTTGGGGTTCATTGGGAGATTGCTGTTTATCAACTGTCAGAGTTGGAAGTTTTTCAGAGCTGCTGCTGTAGGAGCTGTGGAGCTGTCAGAGCTGGGTTTTTGGGGTTTTATTTTCTTTGCTATACTGTTTGTTAATCTTCCCCTTGGGTTTGAGGTGAAGTTGTTTCACTTTTCCTGTTGTTTCCTACTGCATTCATGCATTTTACTGCTTCGCTGTATGTATCTGTTTCTTTTGCCGTTTATCCCCTAGGATCTCTGTTTCTCTCTGCGCAAGAGAGCAATATGATAGACATTAGGTTTTCATCCATGCATGACAACATTAGGGTAGTTTTGATTCCCTTTTCAACCATAGGATTTTTAGAGTTTCTTTCTCTTCTCATCTCAGAACCATTCAAAAACACAGTAATAAGGTTAATCGATGTCGTACGTTACGAGCCTTAAGCTATTTGAGAAAAGGTTGCTGGAGGGTCACTCTTCAGCAATCTGATTGCTTAGTGTGTGTTACCCTTAGGGTGACATACGACGTACTCACTCTCAAATCATAGTCTCTAGTGCGTCAGAGATTGCAAACCCACTAAAAAACACTTCTGGCGTAAAAAGACTGAAAACCAATCAAAGTGTCATTTTTGTCCGCTTGGACCCATAATCAGGAGAAAACCTTTTTCAGAAGGATAAAAAAAATCAAGACAGACTTGTGTCATACGTAGCCCGAACTACGTTTGCTCTGATCTTTCATACTGTATGAAAGTACGTAGGCATAGGATGCAATATCCTAGCGAGCAACCTTCCCCTTCTTTCCCGTAGGTAGGCGAACTACGTTGACTCTGATTTCTCGTTCCAGACGGGAATACGTAGGCATAAAGTGCGATACTTTGCCGAGTCATTTTCTTTTCTTTTTAACCCAGACCTTTAGAATAGATAGAATAACAATCCGTACTAGAAAACAAGCGTGGATCCCGTCGAGTATGACGGACGTGAGGGGTGCTAATACCTTCCCCTTGCGTAACCGACTCCCGAATCCAGGATTTGGTTGCGATGACCATTCCTTTCCCGTCTTTGCGGTAGGTTTACTTCGAGCGTTTCCTTTCCCTCCGTTGGGATAAATAACGCACGGTGCGACTCTTCTGTTCAGCCGGCGCCAATTTTCGCAGTAGCGACAGTCTCTTTTGGGCATTTCAACCGTGTATCAAAGGTTTTGCATTCTGCAAACCGGTTATTCAAGTCGATGGAACATGGTTGTATGGAAAATACAAAGGAACATTGCTGATGGCGGTTGCACAAGACGGAAATAATAATATATTTCCGATTGCCTTTGCTCTGGTCGAGGGTGAGACAGGTGAAGCTTGGAGTTTCTTCCTCAAAAATCTCAGAACACATGTCGCTCCTCAACCCAACTTATGTCTGATTTTTGATAGACATGCCTCTATTGTGAGCGCTTACAACAATCCTGCTAATGGTTGGCACAATCCTCATTCTCTCCATGTCTACTGCATAAGACACATTGCTCAGAATTTTATGCGGGAAATGAAAGACAGGAATCTCCGTAAAAAAAGTTGTGAACGCTGGGTATGCCTTAAACCAACCATCATTCATGTGTTACCGGGAAGAAATAAGATTGTCAAGCATGGAAGCATTAAGCTGGGTGGATAACATTCCAATCAAGAAATGGACAAGGGCTTTTGATGGAGGATGCCGATGGGGTCACATGACCACAAACCTTGTGGAATCCCTAAACGGCGTATTTAAGGGAACTAAAAACCTCCTCATCACTGCATTGGTAAGAGCAACCTATTATAGATTGGGGTCACTTTTTGCGGCAAGAGGCAAAAAATGGAGCGCTGTTTTGGAATCAGGGCAAATATTCAGCGAATCATGTATGAAATATATGAAGGATGAAACTGCTAAGGCGGCCTCACATCAAGTTAGAGCATTTGATCGTCATGATTAAACTTCATTGTTGACGAGACAAAGGATCACAATGAGGGTCAGCCAATGGGACACTACAGGGTGGAAATTCATAAAAATTGGTGCGACTGCGGTAAGTTTCAAACCTTCTGCATGCCTTGTTCACATGTCATTGCCGCATGTTCCAGTGTTCGTCAAGATCCATTCTTGCAACTATCAAAAGTTTACAAGGTCGTGAAATTATTCGGTATCTACAATAACAGTTTTCCAGTGGTAGCTAGTGAGGACTATTGGCCAACCTATCATGGAGACACAATTTACCACAACGAAAATGCGAGAAAAAAAAAGGGCCGCCCCAAAAGCACGCGAATTAGAACTGAAATGGATACAACTGAGAAAATGGAAAGATTGTGCAGAACATGTCGTCTTCCTGAGCATACGAGGAAACATTGTCCAAATGTTGGAACAAGTTCTAGATAGATTTACTTTGGTCATTATAAATGTGTAACCTTGGAATTTAATATTTATAACAACTTTTGTTTACCACAAAACAAATTGAAATACTTCTAAAGGAACAACGCAAATCATTAAAAATATAAGGATTATTACAACATAAACTAAGATATAACAACAATCAAAGTAATATCATCAGTTCTGAACATCATAGACCTAACTTCGTTGTCATCTTTGATTCGCACCCACTCTCGCCATATATTTCCATCTGCAATCGAGAAGTACAAAACAAGTCTTTCAATACTTCTAATTCTTTCACCATCTGGAATGTCTCCTTCTAACCAACGATTCAAATTTCTTCGTAGTTGCTCTAAACTCTGGATGTTTCAAAACAACATCCTTATCGGAGGCTTGGTTCTTGAGAAAATGACATGCCCATATCTTCTAAGATACATGATTCACTCTGCTAAATTTGTAAGAAACAATGTTAATTTAAGAGTGAAAGAATATACAAGCCTCATCTATTTATACAAGAAAATTTTTAAATAAAATAATAATAAGTATTATAAACATATAATATATGATTTATTAATAGTTAAATAAATTTAACGAAATAAGGGGGGCTTCAAAGGGGACAACGCCTCCTCTTATTCGTTTAAAAATGACTTCATCGTGGATGGCGCCTCCCTTATAATTATAAGGGTGACTTCATAGGGAATGACAGCCCCCTTATAATTATAAGGGTGACTTTATAGGGGATGGCTCCCCCCTTATGAGAATTTTTTTTTTATTTGAAACATGGATAGAATGAAAATTAATTTGAAAGGTTGGATATACTGATAAATATGAGGGTGAAATATGGATACGTGGGTAAAAATTTCTAATAAAAAAGTTACGACTATGTTTTTCCATTAAGTGCTGCTAAGCAATATATTCAATGTTATGAGGCTGAACAAAACGTGTGTTAATTTTCTTCTTTCTCTCACTCACAATTGCTTTCCTCTCTCCTTTCTCTCACTTAAGAGACCATACAACATTTGACACCCAAACACTATTTTTAATCTGTTCTTAAAACATACAGTACATGACAAAATTTCCATGAGATCTTTTACCCACACCATTTTTAAGATCTCATTAACATCTTTATGTGTAAGTTTACTGCAACTATGTTGAAAAAAAAAGAAACACACATTTCTATGTTCTAAATTTTCTTAAAAAATATTGTTCATTTTAGTGTAAGCGGAAATATTCATGGATATTATATGAGATTAAAACATCAATACTTACTTGTTGAATTCATGATTCGGAATTCCGAATGGATGAATGACCGGATCTTCCCCTGTATCTCACACTCCCTTTCACAACTTTCAATGGGGCAAGTTATGGAGCCGTCAGTTATGTTTCTGATGCTTTTTTGTGATTACAAAGGGGACCTAGCCATATAATATATATAACCTTAGTCCCTACCCATTATGGGCCCAAGGTTAAAGCCCACACTTTTACCCACACCAATCAGGTTTCAGATACTCAGCCATTAGATAAAATTGATCACTTAATTAATTAAAGGGCTTATATATGCACCCCCATCAGAATCACGATTAACCCGTTTTTCACAAACTAAACCACAATTGATTGTAGTCCATAAAAAGTTAGATAAATCTAACATTCTCCCACTTGGACAAAATCAATTGTATTATTTTTATATTTAAAATACATTTTGAAAACGACTCTCGGGTTAATGACTAATTCTTTAAAATGCGACCGCATTTTAAGGAAATCCATGATTCCAGGTGCAATATCTGAATATGACTCCATACAACAAAAGTTAAGCAGTATTGAATCACGACGATTATTATGTCCTTCATTGACATAAAACCTTTCGTGGTTACAAATACTACATACTCCGTCAACTAGTCATCAGTGTGGAGTGTGGCAAGAAAATAACATGCTAATGTGATCCAACAACCATTTGCTATTTTCTTCGTCAGTCCTTAACAATTTCTCTCAAATGCATTAAACACAAAGAAATTGTATGGTTTTACAAACTATAATGCCTCATCTCCAACATGGCGTCGACCACCGACACAGTGGTCCTGACAACGCCGAGCTTAAAATCATACTTCAGCTCCAATATGGCATCAACCACCGGTATAGTGGTCCCGAAGACACCGAGCTCAAAATAATAACCATGCCTTGAACTCCAAACTAGTGTCGACCATAGGCACAATGGTTTCGATGACACTGAGTCCCAAATTTAGCAATTTACATGTAAATAAACAATGACAAACGATGATAATAATAATAATCATTGTAATATCAATTGCTTAAAATAGAAAGTACTCGACAATCCAACATTTAAAGTGTCTAAAATAAAATATAACATGATAAAAGAAAATGACATAAAGAACAAACTCCCACTAACCAAGTACATCAAAAGAACTCACAATGCCCATGTTCTCTTCATAGCACACAAGCTAAGTCGATCGCTCCTCTCCCACTTAGCTAATTTTTCTTTCTCTTCGGGTGTACTCTGATCATTGATCACAGGTTTGGTTTCACGCAATGACATGTCAAGGTCAGCAATCCCTAACGAAAACTCTAAGTCTTTCTTCCATTTTTTTAAAATTAGACTCATTCAGGATCTCAATAGAAGCAGAACAATTGTTCATAGAGAAGGTCATTGTTTAGACAAAATAGGAATGCATTAGAACAAATAATAAAGGCAAGATATAGCTTTAATGAACATAAGCTATCACTAAGAGGCCAACATTATCACACAATCCCCTTTGGGTGGAATGCGTAAAACCCAGGTTAGAACCAAGGTCAGAACCTCAGATGAGTCGCTCAATGAGCATAAATTGGGTTCGAAATCTATCTCCTTTGGGTAGATAAATTCTCTAAACCAAAACACCTCCAACAACTTCTACAAATTTTAAGAATAAGCTACTCAATGAGCATACATTGAGTTTAGAAATTTATTTCCTTTGGGTAAATAAATCCCTTAGACCAAAGCATCTCCAATAGTTATATCCTTAATCAACCACAATCTTTACATACAATTATCCACCTTTGGGAAGACAATCACAGTAATGACTTAAAACCATTCCTCAAACTACAAAGAGACTTTTACAAATTAAAACGAGCGATCTCACTTTGGTGGTAATCACACACAATAATTTATAGAATTTCTTGCATAGGAATTAAAAAAAAATTCTTGCCAAAATAAATCATGAATTTAAACCATATAACATTCCTAATAAATTTTGTCTTCAACAGTATCAATCTCAATATTATAGAGATATTATATAATATTTTAAAATACTTGACAAAACAAATATATTACAAATTTATATAAACTAACATTTATTTAATAAAATGTCCAAGACAATACAATAAAAATTTAGAAATATATAGTACATATTGTCTTGAAAATAATTAATCTAGTTAATTATATATAATTAAATTAGTAATATATAATTTTATATGATACTGCATTAGCGTGAAAAAATTGAACAAAAGAATTTAGAAGTGACTATTAACTTGGAATTGTTCTATTAATTTGTAAAAGAAACACCAGATAAACAAAGTTATCAGCACTATTGACGACATTCATGTATTTTGCATTTCAGTAACCAAAGAATCATATATATTGTTTTAATTGATCCAAAATAAAGGGCAATTGAAAAATAACGTACTATCAGAATACTATTACTCATAGTCATATTATCACATATTATCCCATATTAGTTCATAATACTACCCCATATTATCTCATATTAATTTATCAAATTATACTCGTGGTAATCCTCACACTATCGCCCATCAATCACATAAACTTCACAGTCTTACTCATGTTAATTCATCATATTATCATAGTTACCCCCATGGTAATTCATCAGGAAAATCGCAGCATCAAAACATGAAGACATGCTTGAACCAGAACATGATTCATTAATAGAACATATACACAATTGACTTCTCAAACATAATTAGATATAAAAATATTGGGAAAACAATTCCCTTATCCATACTATGTTATAGCTCAGTTTATTAGCTTTCCAACGCTTCGAACGGGAGTCAAAACGGACTTACGGATCAAAAGTTACGTCCAAAATAATTTCGACCAAAAACATGAACAGTTGTGACGAACAGAAAGACGCTGTTACGCTCCGGAACTGATTTTTACTCAATTATTCTTACGAATCACTCACTCAACGTACCCAAAACATCACTAAAATATTCCTAAGGTTATACAGCAATAACAGCACAACTTCTATGGTTTATTAGGCTCATCTGACAACATTTGCAACGCCTAAAACACTATTTCCTGCAATTACTCTGAGTACTTCAGAGTTACTCACATATGAACATTCCTATTCCTACATGGTCAAACATATCAAATCCAAGGTTTTGGCCACGAAGGCAAAAATCATTATTTCTCATCTCTACATTCAAAGGGTCAAGAATACTAACCACTAACCTCCAGGTTCTACCGTCAATTTCCTTACAATTACTCCGAAGGCATCATAATTTCAAATATCAAATATTCTATCCCATATGGACAGACATATAATGATCTAAGGTTTTGCCCACAAAGGCCTAAGGTTTCCTTTCTCATATCAATATTCAGTGTTACATACCATTAACCATAACCTCAAAGCCTTATCACCAATTTCTTGTTTTCATATTATTTATGGAGAAGTTTTGTAATGGTAAAATTTATTACGACAATAAAAAAATAATACCATCAATTCGTATTCACAAAAATAATAATAAATAATTGAGTCCTAACTCATATAATTTAGGCTCTGATACCAAATGTAAGCGGAAATATTCATGGATATTATATGAGATTAAAACATCAATACTTGTTGAATTCATGATTCGGAATTCCGAATGGATGAATGACCGGATCTTCCTCTGTATCTCACACTCCCTTTCACAACTTTCAATGGGGCAAGTTATGGAGCCGTCAGTTATGTTTATGTTTCTGATGCTTTTTTTGTGATTACAGAGGGGACCTAGCCATATAATATATATAACCTTAGTCCCTATCCATTATGGGCTCAAGGTTAAAGCCCACACTTTTACCCACACCAATCAGGTTCAGATACTCAGCCATTAGATAAAATTGATCACTTAATTAATTAAAGGGCTTATATATGCACCCCATCAGAATCACGATTAACCCGTTTTTCACAAACTAAACCACAATTGATTGTAGTCCATAAAAAGTTAGATAAATCTATCATTTAGATCTTGCTTCAAAAGAAAAAATAATATTTAACAAATATGTATAGATTTATTGCAACAACTGTTTTTATTTTCGATATATATATATATATGATTACACGTAAAGTACTAAAATCATGGTCATCATCATCTACTTACATGAGTGATCAATTACAGAAACAAATAATTACTAATAAATAAATCAAATTCCTAACCGACTAAAGCAAGAATTCAATAAGATAAAAAACATGTTTATAGAGAAACGCATCTAAGCTAAAAAAGCATGGAGACGAAGATTCCAGCAATAGAAGTAACGGCAACGAATGTATTGGTGATTGAGAATGCAGCTGAGGGTGCCTCAGCTTCTCCTGGGTTTGATGCTGGACCATTTGCTCCTGGTGCCGGTGGAGAAGAAGTGTTTGGGGTTGGTGATGAAGGAGAGGGTGATGGAGAAGAAGTGGTTGCCGGAGAGGGTGCTGGAGAAGTGTTTGTGGAGGGTGATGGAGCGGGTGCTGAATTTGGTGATAATGATCGGGTGGGTGAGGGTGCAGGTGCTGAATTGGGTGATAATGATCGGGTGGGTGCGGGTGCAGGAGCTTGTTGAGCTATGCATGAAGTAGCCAACAAACCCAATATCAGAAACACTTTGATTGCAACAGAACCCATGTTGTTAAATATATGTTTTTCTGATAGAGAAGAATGTTGAGTGAAATATGATTGAATCAGTTAGAATAGAGAAGAATGGACTAAGGTTATTGATTTGTGTAATGTCCATGTGCATAATTGGGGGTATATATAGTATGCAATGGATATGATATTGTTTGTGTGATTTCTTAGCAAGTGCTGTGATTAACAATTAGTCAAAAAAAAACAAAAGACTACTTTTCCTTAATTGTTCAAAGATATTCTTTTTTTTTAAATACAATTTTCTTTGTGAGTTTGCAAGTTAAGTAATACAACAGGGTGGAACGTCTTGTATAACCGCGTTTAACCATTCTCAATTTGATTTTTTCTAACGCTTTTTCTAGATTACCCAAAATTCAAACATTTCATTTGTTCACGTTTTGTAAACTGATAGCTTGATAAGGTCACTTCAAACGCGGTTCCTCTTTATCACAAAATATTTCTATTCCAAATCGGTGACCGCTATATAAGGTCAATAAGCGATAAGTCAATGATTTATAGATGTTGAACACGTCTTTTAATTAAAGATACACCTATCAAAATTGTTTAACTACAAAAATTTAGTATTTCTAAAAGAGATAATAAATCAGTGTCCATATTTAAGAAGATTATCTCTGTCCCGCTCATCACGCGGGGTCGGTCCAATCCATCTCTCCGTCGTGGAGGGCCTAACTCATCACGCTGGGAGCGCTTATGCGTCTCCCCATCGATACCAACCTTAGGATCTCTGACATTTTGATATTAATGATTATAGGAATACCTTGACGAATATAATGAGAAAGAATTTTAGACAATGACAACGATAATTCTAAAACACAAAAGTTTAGAGACAAGTGTTTGACACTGGTTGACTTGTGGATTTTTCTCAACCGGTACTCGTAATGTCTTGAAAACTCTTCGAATGGGGATAAAAAGAGATAATCTTCTTATAGAATGATATATTTGAGATCATAGCCTATATATAAAATGATGATCATTTAGAATTCTCATTATTTCGAAATGGATTATCTTGACATCCACTTATATTTAAGCACATATTCATTTAAATAATTAATTATTAAATATAATTAATTATTTTATTTACTTACTCAACCGATTAAGACTCTCATACATATATATATATATATATATATATATATATATATATATATATATATATATATATATATATATATATATATATATATATATATATATATATATATATATATATATATATATATATATATATATATATATATATATATATATATATATATATATATAAATATATATATATTTTGCTCTGTCCCGCTCATCACACGGGGTCGGCATAATCCATCTCTCGGTCGTGGAGAGCCTAGCACATCACGCTGGGAGCGCTTATGCGTCTCCCCATGGACACCAACCTTAGGATCTATGACATTTCAATATTAATTATTATAGGAATACCTTGACGAATATAATGAGAAAGATTTTTAGACAATGACAACGATAATTCTAAAACACAAAAGTGTAGAGAGAAGTGTTTGACACTATTGGCTTGTGGATTTTTCTCAACCGGTACCCATAATGTCTTGAAAACTCTTCGAATGGGGATAAAATGAGATAATCTTCTTATAGAATGATATATTTAAGATCATAGCCTATATATAGAATGATGATCATTTAGAATTCTCATTATTTCGAAAGGGATTATCTTGACATCCACTTATATTTAAGCACGTATTCATTTAAATAATTAATTATTAAATATAATTAATTATTTTATTTACTTAGTCAACCGATTAAGATGCATATATATATATATATATATATATATATATATATATATATATATATATATATATATATATATATATATATATATATATATATATATATATATATATATATATATATATATATATATATATATATATATATATATATATATATATATATATATATATATATATATATATATATATATATATATTGCTCTGTCCCGCTCATCACACGGGGTCGGCCCAATCCATCTCTGTCGTCGAGGGCCTAGCTCATCACGCTGGGAGCGCTTAAGCGTCTCCCCATGGACACCAACCCTAGGATCTATGACTATTTGATATTAATGATTATAGGAATACCCTGACGAATAAAATGAGAAAATTTTTTAGAAAATGACAACGGTAATTCTTAAACACAAAAGTGTAGAGACAAGTGTTTGACACTGGTTGGCTTGTGGATTTTTCTCAAACGGTATTTATAATGTCTTGAAAACTCTTCGAATGGGGATAAAAAGAGATAATCTTCTTATAGCATGATATATTTGAGATCATAGCCTATATATAGAATGATGATCATTTAGAATTCTCATTATTTCGAAATGGATTATCTTGACATCCACTTATATTTAAGCACATATTCAATTAAATAATTAATTATTAAATATAATTAATTATTTTATTTACTTACTCAACTGATTAAGACTCTAATATATATATATATATATATATATATATATATATATATATATATATATATATATATATATATATATATATATATATATATATATATATATATATTGCTCTGTCCCGCTCATCACACGTGGTCGGCCCAATCCATCTCTCCGTCGTAGAGGGCCTAGCTCATCACGCTGGGAGCGCTTATGCGTCTCCCATGGAGACCAACCTTAGGATCTATGACATTTTTATATTAATGATTATAGGAATACCTTGACGAATATAATGAGAAAGATTTTTAGACAATGACAACGATAATTCTAAAACACAAAAGTGTAGAGACAAGTGTTTGACACTGGTTGGCTTGTGGATTTTTCTCAACCGGTACTCGTAATGTCTTGAAAACTTTTCGAATGGGGATAAAAAGAGATAATCTTCTTATAGAAGGATATATTTGAGATCATAGCCTATATATAGAATGATGATCATTTAGAATTCTCATTATTTCGAAATGGATTATCTTGACATCCAGTTATATTTAAGCACATATTCATTTAAATAATTAATTATTTTATTTACTTACTCAACCGATTAAGACACACACATACACAGATATATATATATATATGTATATATGTATATATATATATATATATATATATATATATATATAGATATATATATGTGTGTGTGTGTGTGTGTGTGTGTGTGTGTGTGTGCGTGTGTTGTGCGTGTGTGCGTGTGCGTGTGCGTGTGCGTGTGCGTGTGCATGTGCGTGTGCGTGTGTGTGTGTGTGTATGTGTGTGTGTGTGTGTGTGTGTGTGTGTGTGTGCGCGTGTGCGTGCGTGCCTACGTGCACGTGTGTGTGTGTGTGTGTGTGTGTCCATTTTAATTATATTGCTCTGTCCGCTTGTAACGCCCATTTTAATTAATTTCATTTCGGTATTAGATTATTCGCGGATGTGTCTTGAGGAAGTGCTAGAAGATTATGAACTCATAGTATCAATATGTGGTAAATAAAATGAGATAATTAATGGTAATGTGAAAATTATTATTAATTATTATCATTGTTATTTCCAATATTAATATATGAGGAAACATAATTAATTGGAATTTTTGGAATAAAAGTATTATGAAGAATTAATATAATTTTGGAAAATATATTATTTGGATTAAAAATGAGTTATTTGGATTAATAAAAAGAATATTGGGACTAAGGGTATTGTGAGTATTTTTGGAGAATAGAAAGAGAAGTGGAGGAAGAACTCGTGAGAACACGAGAGAGGAAGGAGAATAAGCGATCAAGGGTGCAAGCTGAAGCATCAAGAACAGCAACAAGTTAGCTGATTTTCGCTAGGATTGAAGTGCAAATTCATCATCCAAGCTTCGTTTTGAGGTAAGGGGGGGATTTTACGGTACTTTGGCTTTTGCATGAAATTCGGTAGATTTTGGGGAAAATCCCTAACCCATGGAATTGTTGTTGTTTGATGCTGTTTGTATGATATTATTGTTGTGAATGTTGAGTTATATGATGTTTGATTCGTGCATGTGCTGAGATGTTGATTTGTGAGAGTTTTGGAACATTTCGGTAAAACTTCGGAGTTGAACCCGGAAGTTGGTTCGGAGAGTAGAGTGGATGATATTCGGAAAAGAATCGGGAATAGACCCGTGGTGTAGGGGTAGTATGTTGTAGGATATCGGGTGATGATTTAATCGGGCAGAATCGGAAGTGAGGGACGATTCTGATGTGCAGAATATGCTGAATTCTGCAGGATTCGCCAACCTTCGCTGGGCGAATGGAGGCGAGACCTCGCCAGGCTTCGCCAGGCGAATGTTCGCTGCGGGCCTTCGCCAGGCGAGTGTGCCAGCGAGCCCGACAGCAGAGTTATGTTTTGCTGTTGTTTTTCTGTGGTTCCTTCACGGACTTCGACCCTTGCTGGTCGTATGCGATGGAGGCTTGCTGGGAAGTTAATGCGAGCGTGTGTATGAGGTTGTGGGGTTGTTTGGCCGGCGTTTATCGCCCGTGGCATAATTGGGGAATTCGCGTTATGTGTGAACCGGTACGGATATGCATATACGTGTAGTGTGTGCACTGTGTGTGTGCCGAGTGTGAGAGGTGAAGATCAGTATGACCGTTGCGCCTTGGGTGCGTTGTGTCGGTGTGTTGTGGAAAATGGATCCGTGGGGATCGATACGCTTATCGTGCGTTGCGTTTGCACGTTATTATGTGAAGTATTGGGGTCAGTAAGACCGACATGCCTTGTGTGCATTGTATATGGTGAATTGTTATAGTGAGCAGATCCGTGGATCGGTACGCCGTGGGCGTAGTGTATATGTGTGGCGAGAATGGATCAATATGATTCATGTGCACTTAGTGTGCTAGTTGTTTAATGTGCGTGGTTATGGTGGTGTGCTCCTGTATAGGAGGGTGATGGCCAAGTGACCATCGATATCGTTGTTGTGCTCCCAGTGGGGGAGGGTGATGGCCATGTGTCCATCGATGTTGATGAGGTGCTCCGGTGTGGAGGGTGATGGCCAGTTGTCCATCGGAGGTATGCTCCCGTAGCGGAGGGTGATGGCCAAGTGTTCATCGGCATTATTATAGTGCTCCCATTGTGGAGGGTTGATGGGCAGTTGCCCATCGGTGTGGTGTGCTCCCTGTGTGGAGGGTTGATGGCCAGTTGCCCATCGTTATATTCTGTGCTCCCGCGTGGAGGGTTGATGGCCCGATGCCCATCGTGGTAGTGAGTCGGTGTCGTATATTGTGAGTGGTGTGAGCGCGTTTGTTGCGCGATTGTGAATTGTGGATGAGGGTGGGACCGTGAGTCCGGATGATGTGTGTATGAAATAATATTATTATTATTGATTTCTGCTTTTATTTCATGCACTTATATTGCTATTATTATTTGATCATAATTCTCACCCCTTTGTCGTTGTTGTTGTGGTCTGTGCTTCCCCGGAAGTGCAGACAACTCAGGTGCTAGCTAGATGGATTTGTAGTGTCTCGTAGGACTGCTCTGATACGTAACACCGGGGGCGTTTTGGAGTTTTTCTGTTATTATTGATATGTGTGCCCCAGTGGCGTGTCTGACTTTTGTATATGCGTGATGATGTGTTGATGTTGTCATGTATTTTGGGCAGATGGCTGTCGTATGTATGTACACATATGAGGATGATGGATATGGTTGATGTATATCTATGATGTTTTGAGATTTATGACAGACTATGTTTATTCTCTTCTCCGCTGAAATTTAATGAGGAGTTCAGTTAATTTAATTGGAAAATTTTATTTATGGAATTTGAAGTGAAATTGTGACATCCCGTTGGGAGGAAACTCTGATATGTGTTCTACTTGTTTGTTTTATTTTATTTTGGGAGCGGGGTGTTCCAAGTTGGTCATCAGAGCAGGTCGGTCCATCCGGCCAGAGTAGTGTGTTGAGCCTGTCTATAGATATAATTGCTTGTTTTCTGTTAATCTGGATTGTTGTTGTTGAGCAGTATGGCTGGAGGAATGACGCGGCGTTGGCTGCGGCGATGCAGGCTATGGCGCAAGTGGTGGCCAACCAGAATCTGGCTGTGGGAGCTCAGTTTAGAGATTTGACGCAGTTCCAGAGCAACAAGCCACCAAAGTTTGAAGGTGGAATTCTGGATCGGTGCTGCACAGAAATGGCTGAAGGCAATCGAGAAGATTTTCAGAACCATGAGGTGCAGTGACGAGCAGAAGGAGAGGTTCGGTACTCACATGCTCGAGGGAGAGGCCGAGGCTTGGTGGGATAATTGCCGTCAGAGAATGGAAAGCTTCGGGGACTCCGATTACTTGGGAATTGGTTCGGTCTGGATTTCTGGAGAAGTATTTTCCAGAAGATGTCAGAAGTGCTAAAGAGGTGGAATTCTTGAATTAAAACAGGGCAGTATGACAGTAGCCGAGTATGCGGCTAAGTTCGAGGAGCTAGCTCAGTATTGTCCTCATTACAATACTGAGGAAGCTAGGACTTCAAAGTGTCTGAAATTTGAGAATGGGTTGAGGCCAGAGATCAAGATGGGAATCACATGTCAGAAGATCAGGAGCTATCCTGAGTTGGTGAGTAGGAGCCGTATCTATGATAATGATAACCGTGCGAGGATCGCACACTACAAGGCGGCAAGTGATCGTAAGGGTAAACAAAGGTTCGGTGGTACTCCTTACAGTGTTCCGACTGGTAAGGGGAAGTTCAAGGGTGCTATTGATAGGAAGCCCAGAGAGGGTAAGGCATTAGCTAGTATGAAATGTTTCCGGTGCGGTGGCATGGGTCATCGTGCCAATGATTGTCCTCCTGATGCGAAAAAGTGCTTCAAGTGTGGAGAAGCCGGGCCACATGATGGCGGATTGTAGGACTAATATGCCTACTTGTTATAACTGTGGCGAGAAGGGCCACATTAGTACTCATTGTGAGAAGCCAAGGAGGCCTCAGGCGCCTCAGGTGACGGGTAAAGTATTTGCGGTTGTGGGAACTCAAGCGGAAGACGGAGAACGTTCGATCAAAGGTACTTGCTTTATCAATAACACTCCTTTGACTGCCATGATTGATACGGGTGAAACCACTCGTTTATCTCTGTAGATTGTGTGAAGAGGTTAGGTTTGGAGCTGACTACTCTTGAGCGGTGGATGACTATTGAGACCCCCTCGATTGGTTCAGTAACTACTTCACTTGTGTGTCTGAAGTGTTCACTGAAGATCTTTGACCGAGACTTCGGTGTGGATTTGATTTGTTTTCCACTTGGTGGTTTGGATGTGATACTTGGTATGAACTGGTTGGAATTCAACCGGGTATACATCGACTGTTTTCGAAAGTGTTGTTGTTTTTGACTCCAGAGGAGGAAGCATTGGCGGATTCCTTGTCTGGTAAGGAATTGAGGACCTTGTTGGAAGATGAAGCGCAAGTGTTTGCTTTATTTGCATCACTGTCTGTCGACAACAAGGCATTGTTGGATGAGTTAGCGGTTGTGAACGATTTTTCTGGAGGTGTTTCCGGATGATATTACAGAGTTACCTCCGAAGAGAGAGGTTGAGTTTAGCATTGATCTTATTCCTGGTATGAGGCCTATTTCTATGGCGCCGTACAGGATGTCGGCAGTGGAGCTAGCCGAGTTGAAGACTCAGATTGGAGAGTTGTTAGATAGAAAGTTTATCAGACCAAGTGTGTCGCCGTGGGAGCTCTAGTATTGTTAGTGAAGAAGAAGGACGGTAGCATGCGTTTGTGCATTGATTACCGACAGTTGAACAAAGTGACCATCAAGAACAAATATCCTCTCCCAGGATTGATGATTTGATGGATCAGTTAGTGGGAGCTCGTGTGTTCGGTAAGATTGACTTGAGGTCGGGTTACCATCAGATAAGAGTGAAGGAAGGTGACATTCAGAAGACGACGTTTAGGACTCGTTATGGACATTACGAGTATGCAGTAATGCCTTTCGGAGTGTCTAATGCGCCGGGTGTGTTTATGGAATATATGAACCGTATCTTTCATTCTTATTTGGATCAGTTATTATCGTGTTCATTGATGATATTCTGATTTATTCTAAGTCTGAGGAAGAGCATGCAGAACATTTGAGGATCGCTTTGCAAGTGTTGAAGGATAACAAGTTGTTTGCCAAGTTATCGAAGTGTGAGTTCTGGTTGAAGACGGTGAGTTTTCTAGGGCATGTTATTTCGGGTGATGGTGTTTCTGTGGATCCATCTAAGGTGAGTGCGGTGTTACAGTGGGAACCGCCGAAGACGGTAACGGAGGTTAGAAGCTTTTTGGGCTTAGCAGGGTATTACGAAGATTCATTGAAGGCTTTTCTAAGAGAGTTTTGAAGAACTAAAGAAGAGATTGACTTCGGCGCCAGTTTTAATACTATCGAATCTGATTGAGCCTTTTTGTGGTATATTGTGATGCGTCCAAAATGGGATTGGGCGGAGTTCTTATGCAGAATGGGAGAGTGGTAGCTTATGCTTCGCGACAATTGAGGGTGCCTGAGCGGAACAATCCTACTCATGACCTTGAATTGGCTACGGTGGTTTTTTGTGTTAAAGATCTGGAAACATTATTTATATGGTTCGAGGTTTGAGGTATTCAGTGATCACAAGAGTTTGAAATATTTGTTTGATTAGAAGGAGCTGAATATGCGGCAGAGGAGATGGTTGGAATTCTTGAAAGACTATGATTTTAGTTTGAGTTATCACCCATGGAAAACGAATGTGGTTGCGGATGCGTTGAGCAGGGAGACAATTCATATTTCGGCATTGATGATAAAGAGATGGAGCTTATTGAGCAGTTTCGGGATTTGAGTATGGTTTGTGAGTTTACATCGGACGGTGTGATGTTGGGTAAATTACAAGTGAAAAATGATTTCTTGGACATGATTAGAGAACATCAGAAATTAGATGTGAGACTTGTGGATTTGATGCGAGAGGCTAGAAGTGACTCTGATAATGATTTTAGGTTGGATAGCTCAGGTGTGTTGAGGTTCCGGGGCAGAATTTGCGTGCTGGATAATGATGAGTTGAAGAAGTCGATTTTGGACGAAGGACATCGTAGTAGCCTGAGTGTTCATCCAGAGGCTACGAAGATGTATCAGGACTTGAAAAAGTTGTTTTGGTGGTCGGGCATGAAAAAGGACATTGCTCGTTATGTTTATGCTTGTTTGGCTTGTCAGAAAGCGAAAGTGGAACATCAGAGACCTTCGGGGATGATGCAACCGTTGGAAATTCTGGTTTGGAAGTGGGATTGTATTGCTATGGACTTTGTTACAGGTTTCCGAATACGGCGAGAGGTTTTGACGCCATTTGGGTGATTATAGATCGGCTTACGAAGTCTGCGCACTTTGTACCGATCAGTATTAGCTTTCCGTTGGAGAAACTGGCAGAGATTTACATTCGGGAGATTGTGAAGCCGCATGGTGTACCATTGAGCATTGTGTCGGATAGAGATCCGCGGTTCACTTCTGTGTTTTGGAAGAGTTTGCAAGAGGCTTTGGGTACTGAGTTGAAGCTGAGTTCAGCTTACCATCCGCAGACAGATGGTCAATCGGAGCGGACAATTCAGACTTTGGAGGATTTGTTGCGGGCATGTGTGTTAGAGAAAGGTGGTACGTGGGATACTCATTTGCCTTTGATTGAGTTCACGTACAACAACAGTTATCATTCCAGTATCGGGATGGCACCATTCGAGGCTCTTTATGGCAGGAGGTGCAGGACTCCTTTGTGTTGGTATGAGTCGGGTGAGAGTGTGGTTTTGGGACCAGAGTTGGTGCAGCAGACTACCGAGACAGTGCAAATGATCTGTGAGAAGATGAAAGCATCTCAGGATCGCCAGAAGAGTTATTATGATAGCCGCAGGAAAAAGTTGGAGTTTAGTGAGGGTGACCATGTATTCTTGAGGGTTAACCCAATAACGGGTGTTGGACGTGCTTTGAAGTCCAAGAAGTTGGATCCGAAGTTTATCGGACCGTATTAGATCTTGCAGAGGGTTGGTGCTGTGGCCTATAGGGTGGCGTTGCCGCCGGAGCTTTCGAACTTGCATGCCGTATTTCACGTATCGCAACTTCGGAAGTATGTGCACGATCCGTCTTATGTGATTCAGAGGGATGAAGTCCAAGTTAGAGAGAATCTAACTGTGGAGACATTGCCGTTGAGGATCGAGGATCGCAAGATGAAGCGACTCAGAGGGATAGAGATGCCGTTGGTGAGAGTGGCTTGGGGAGGTGCTGCAGGTGGCAGTGTGACCTGGGAATTGGAGAGCAGGATGCAAGAAGCGTATCCGGAACTGTTTCCATCAGGTATTTTCGAGGACGAAAATAATTAAAGTGGGGGAGAGTTGTAACGCCCATTTTAATTAATTTCATTTCCGGTATTAATTTATTCACGGATGTGTCTTGAGGAAGTGCTAGAAGATTATGAACTCATAGTATCAATATGTGGTAAATAAAATGAGATAATTAATGGTAATGTGAAAATTATTATTAATTATTATCATTGTTATTTCCAATATTAATATATGAGGAAACATAATTAATTGGACTTTTTGGAATAAAAAGTATTATGAAGAATTAATATAATTTTGGAAAATATATTATTTGGATTAAAAATGAGGTATTTGGATTTAATAAAAAGAATATTGGGACTAAGGGTATTGTGGGTATTTTTGGAGAATAGAAAGAGAAGTGGAGGAAGAACTCGTGAGAACACGAGAGAGGAAGGAGAACAAGCGATCAAGGGTGCAAGCTGAAGCATCAAGAACAGCAACAAGTTAGCTGATTTTCGCTAGGATTGAAGTGCAAATTCATCATCCAAGCTTCGTTTGAGGTAAGGGGGGGGATTTTATGGTACTTTGGCTTTTGCATGAAATTCGGTAAATTTTGTGGAAAATCCCTAACCCCATGGAATTGTTGTTGTTTGATGTAAAATCCCTAACCCCATGGAATTGTTGTTGTTTGATGTTGTTTGTATGATATTATTGTTGTGAATGTTGAGTTATATGATGTTTGATTCGTGCATGTGCTAAGATGTTGATTTGTGAGAGTTTTGGAACATTTCGGTAAAACTTCGGAGTTGAACCCGGAAGTTGGTTCGGAGAGTAGAGTGGATGATATTCGGAAAAGAATCGGGAATAGACTCGTGGTGTAGGGGTAGTATGTTGTAGGATATCGGGTGATGATTTAATCGGGCAGAATCGAAAGTGAGGGACGATTCTGATGTGCAGAATGTGCTGAATTCTGCAGGATTCGCCAACCTTCGCTGGGCGAATGGAGGCGAGACCTCGCCAGGCTTCGCCAAGCAAATGTTTGTTGCGGGCCTTCGCCAGGCGAGTGTGCCAGCGAGCCCGACATCAGAGCTGTGTTTTGCTGTTGTTTTTATGTGGTTCCTTCGCGGACTTCGACCCTTGCTGGTCGTATGCGATGGGAGGCTTGCTGGGAAGTTAATGCGAGCGTGTGTATGAGGTTGTGGGGCTGTTTGGCCGGCGTTTATCACCCGTGGCATAATTGGGGGAATTCGCGTTATGTGTGAACCGGTGCGGATATGCATATAGGTGTAGTGTGTGCACTGTGTGTGTACCGAATGTGAGAGGTGAAGATCAGTACAACCGTTGCGCCTAGGGTGCGTTGTGTTGGTGTGTTGTGGAAAATGGATCCATGGGGATCGATACGCTTATTGTGCGCTGCGTTTGCACGCTATTATGTGAAGTATTGGTGTCAGTAAGACCGACATGCCTTGTGTGCATTGTATATGGTGAATTGTATAGTGAGCGGATCTGTGGGATCGGTATGCCGTAGGCGTAGTGTATGTGTGTGGCGAGGAATGGATCAATGTAATTCATGTGCACTTAGTGTGCTAGTTGTTTAATGTGCGTGGTTATGGTGGTGTGCTCCTGTAGAGGAGGGTGATGGCCCAGTGACCATCGATATTGTTGTTGTGCTCCCAGTGGGGAGGGTGATGGCCATGTGTCCATCGATGTTGATGAGGTGCTCCCGGTGTGGAGGGTGATGGCCAGTTGTCCATCGGAGATATGCTCCCGTAGCGGAGGGTGATGGCCAAGTGTCCATCGGCATTATTATAGTGCTCCCATTGTAGAGGTTTGATGGCCAGTTGCCCATCGGTGTGGTGTGCTCTCTGTGTGGAGGGTTGATGGCCAGTTTCCCATCGCTATATTTTGTGCTCCCGCGTGGAGGGTTGATGGCCCGGTGCCCATCGTGGTAGTGAGTCGGTGTCGTATATTGTGAGTGGTGTGAGCGCGTTTGTTGCGCGATTGTGAATTGTGGATGAGGGTGGGACCGTGAGTCCGGATGATGTGTGTTGCACCCCAAAATTTGACCAACAATTATTTATTCATTGAGTGTTTGAAAGTTGATACATTCATCAGAATGTTCAAGAGATCCTCAGAGGAGTGGGTTGAAACCAGGATTGTGTGCTTCATAGCTTGAGAGTTGTGGGTGCTCCTCAGATGATTCTGAGACTTTAAGAATGAACTTGATGATTTGAGAAAGTTTATGAGATGTCTTGATAGCCATCATGAAGCCCAGAGAAGTCATTGTGCAAGAATTCAGAGGATTCAACCATGAATGATAGAATTAGGGTTTTGACTGGGTCAACCCTAGGATAGCTGAAGGTTTGGAGAAGGTTGAGACCTAATCCATGGGCCATGAGATCATGGAATGATGTGTGGGTATGTTATAAAGATGATTCCTAGACCAACTCATCATGATTGAAGAGTTTGAGAAGTGTTGAGTTAGGGTTTCTGAGGATTGTCAGTGAAAAAAACCCTAATTTGATCCCTATTTTCCAGGCAGTTTTAGCTCTAGATGTGATTGATATATCATCTTCCCCACAACATGAATGTTGTAGAGCTTGTTCTTAGCTTTAATTTGAGTGGTGGAAGTCCTTGATAGGAGTTGCAGAGCTCAAGTTATGGTTTTGACAAATTACAGGTCAGCTGAGGTGTGTGAATCTGGGTCCTTGAAAGTCACCCAACTTGCAGACAACTTTTGCCCTATGAGGATGATTCCTATGATCTCTTGGTCAACATGAATGTTGGAGGGAATATTCTTAGCTTTAATTTGAGTGGTAGAAGTCCTTGATAGGATTTATGGAACTCAACTTATGGTTTGAACAAGACAGGGGTATTTTGGTCATTTGTCAGTTATAGGTCATTTTAGCCAATGCCTAAAACTCCTATTTCCAAGCCTCAAATGAAAAAACTCAAAACATGAAAGTTGTTCAAAATGTGATTTTAAGTCTAGAAAAAAGGTCACAAATTGTTGGAAAAGCTCATAGCATGAAGTTGCATGATTGGTCAAATTTGAACTAAAAATGGCATATAAGTTTAAGAAGTTGGAATTGAAATTGGTTTGGAGGATCTAGGAATCCAAAATAGGTCATCCAATATATCATTTTGATTGGAAACTCATTTTGAGAACATTGGTTTAGATAGAATTTTGATTTGAGGCTTTAAAATGGGTGATGCTTTGTTATTTTGTTACTTGCATTGAAGTCACCCTTGGAAATCCTAACACAAGGCAAGGAAAGAGCTTGTAATGGCTTATAACACTTCAATATGTCATATGAGGAGATTTTAAGGTCATTTTGCAAGACTTAATGCATAGTACATGAGATTTTCAAGTTATCATCACATGACATTTTCAACACTTTCTAGATGATTCTAGAATGATCTAGTTGTTTCCATCCATCATTATAAAAAGAATGAGTCACAAGGGGGAAAAGGTTGGTGAAAAGCTGCTGAGTTTAGTGGAGAGAGTGAGAGAGAAAGTGCCATTGTTGGATTTCTTCAAGATCAAGTAAGGTGCAATTCCTTCTTCTACAAGCTTCATCCACCTCAACTCTTGCAAACAGAAAGGTGTCCATTATTGGAGGAAGATTTAGAGAAGGTTTCAAGAGCTGAATCAAGCCCTAACACCCCTCACCATTGAAGCTTAACAGGTTGGTATCTTGATCTAGAAGTCCTTAATTATGAGCATTCTGTTAGAATCTTAGGTGTAGATCAACATGCTAGGTTAGAGGGATGTTTTCTGAGAATTAGAGGAAGATCCATGGGGTTTCGTGGCAGGGCACCATTTTTTGCAAGATTGATAGCAAGCTGGTTAGTGTGTATTAATGGACATGATGTGTTTAGAATGGCTAGGGTAACCTGTGGAACAGATTTATATCATTAGATTGAAGTTTGGTTAAGGGTTGATAGCAGAGAATCATGGTGGAACCCCAACCTTCGTGCTTTCTGTTAGAGCGATTCAAGAGGTTTCATGGACAAATATCGATATCATTGTGTTCAGGGTAATTAGTAGAGCAAGATTGCTTTTGGAATTTCTTGATTCACCCAGCCATCAGTGAGAACGATCGAGTGGAAGTTCTGGTTCGAAATTAGGGTTTTCTGAAAACCCTAGGGTTTGATTGGAGAAGATGAACTCCAGCCGTCAGATGGTTCCAAATCCTTGACTTATTCTCACAATCCAACGGCCGTGGTTTGGAACTCAAAGTGGAGGGAAGTCTGAAGCCAGCGAAACGCAACGTATCACTTAGCCAAACGCAGTCGTTTGGTTTAGTGACTGAGTCTGGGCTTGTTGGGTCCAATGTGCTACGCGCACCCCCCCCTTGATTCAGCCCAAATAAAATCAACTGCCTGTCCCTTCTATTGCCACCCCCCTCCCCTTTTATATTATTTTTATTTGTTTCATATTTTAGTCATCTTATAAAATTCATAAAAAATTGATAAATGATGATTTTTTACTCATTCTTTTTTCTAGGTTTAGATAATTTTGTGTAGAAAAATATAAAAATAAAAATGAAATTTTATTTTTAATGTGGAATTAATGGTGGTATTTTCTTTTAAATAGTGTATTTTATTTCTTTTAGTTTGTACCTTATCTTGCAAGAATTGTTTTAGGACCTTCCTTAGGTTTTTTAATTCATTCTTTTTTGTGTGATTAGATATTGAACCCTAGTTTCATGTAGGGTTTATCCCTTAATTTTAGAAATTAATTTTGATTAGTTTAGAATTTTTTGTATAATATTCCTTTAAATAGTGCATTTAATTCTTTTTTAGTTAGTACCTTAACTTGTAGAATTTAATTAGGATAGTTCCCTTAGTCTTTTAGGGCCATTCTTTTTGGCATAGTTAGATAATGTGATGTAGTTTCCCCTGGATTTATTACTAGATTTTTAGACTAAAACTTGATTAGTTTAGATAGTTGAACTTAGGATAGCAAATTAGGGTTTTAGGTTGTGTACATAGACTTGAACAAATTTGTTTTGGGGTTTATAGGCCAAATTAGTGTATGGGGAATACATGGGTTAAGGGTAAGTATGTATAGAATCCCCCATAATTTTGCTAGAATGTTGTATGGTGTTTTAGTATTTTCCATTGATTTTTGAATGTATGGGATAGTATGTGTGTTGCTTAAAGGCATAGTTGTATTGTTGTGTTTTCTTTCCTTCTCTGTTGAGTGTGTGAGCTTTGAAGATTGAGTTGAAGACCTTGTGGATCATCATGGAAGCTTTGAAGACTTGAATAGGAGTTTAGCATAGCTTTTGTTGTTTTGTTTATAGGTTTATAGGTGCATAGGCAGAGCCCTAGATAGAATATTTTGTTCAATAACAAGGAGTGTCTTGTTCACCTCCTTTCTTCTCTGTGACATAGAGTCCCTTAAGGGTATTCACCTCTCTCCTTTGGAGGGATTAGTGACCTTGCCCTCTGAGGTAGAACTTTGAGAGAGCCTTTCCTTTGATGTTAAGTCCTCAATGGCATCCTTTGGAAGTCAGTGAGTACTGTAACATCCCCCACTCATCTTGTTGACTGAATCTGTTTGCTGGAGCATTTGAGCCATTGAAGATAGAAGCTGAAGCTTTGAAGAGGATGATTCCTTGAAGATTATTGAAGTCTGAAGACTTTGTGAAGGTCAAGTTGATGCTTGAAGATCCCTGAAGATAGTGAAGCCTGAAGGTAGAGCTGATCAAAGGAGCTGAAGCTCAAAGGGAGAAGATGAGTTGATACTCATATTGTAGGGTTGATACCTGGAAAGCAAGTGATCTCTGAAGTCTGAAGACTGGGTTGCTGCTGGAGGAGCTGAGGCTTACTTCTGTTTTCTTTGATGTATTGTGTGTTTTGTCTGATTTGTCTGTTGCATTAGACTAAGCCCATTTAGCATAAGTTCAGTCTAAGAGCATGAGTGCATCTGATTGTATTGTTATTGCTTGGCTTTGCTTTGCGGGTATTCGGTAGAGCCCAGCTCCCTTGCCCATGTGTTTATTTTGCTTGATAGCATTTCATTTTCTGTCTGTATGATTACAGTTTACTGTTCTTGCTTGATGGCATGTTTGTTTATTTCAGTATGATTACTGTTATTTCATGACTGGCTTGAGGTCGAGACGAGCTTGTGGAGGCTGAAGCCCCACACACATTTCCTCCCTCACTTGCATTGCATGCATATTACTGTTAAAGCTGATGCTTTTGTCTGTTTTGGTGTATCATTGATATGATCCCTTAGGACTCTCATTCCTCTGATGAGGATTTGATGATAGACTTTTAGGTTGAAACCTATGCATGACAACATCTAGGAGTTCCCTGTTCAAACCTCAACCATAGGATGAATCCATGGCATGATAACAGTAGGACTTGATAGTCTCCCTCCTAGTTGGGCCTGTTCTCTTCTCATCTCAAAACAGTTTAAGATACAGTAATCATGAATGATTTCTTTCGTACGTTACGAGCCTTAAGCTATCTGAGAAAGGATTGTGGGAGAGTTTCTTTTCCACAGTCTGGATGTTTAGTATGGTACCCTTTGGGTGACATGCGACGCATTCACTCTCAGGTCATGTCTCTAGTGCGGTTGAAATCACAAACACAATAAAAAAAACACTTCTTTTAGGAGATAACCCGTAGTTTCCCGAACTACGTTTGCTCTGATCTTTCATACCAGATGAAAGTACGTAGGCATAGGATGCGACGTCCTAGCGAGCAACCTTTCCCCCTTCACCCGTAGTTAGCCGAACTACGTTGACTCTGATTTCTCGTTCCAGACGGGAATACGTAGGCATAAAGCGCGACGCTTTGCCGAGTCATTTTTCTTTTCTTTTCAGCCAGCCTTGATAGGTATATAGATTATAACCAACCCGTCCAAGTAAACAAACAAGCGAGGATCCCATCGAGTACGACGGACGTGAGGGGTGCTAATACCTTCCCCTTGCGTAACCGACTCCCGAACCCAGACAATGGTTGCGACGACCTTGTCTTACCCTTATTCGTCAGGTTTTTTCCGATCGTTTCCTTTCCCGCTCTGAGGGATAAATAACGAAAGGTGGCGACTCTTCTGTTTTGCCGGCACCTTATTTTCGCGCAAGCGACAGCTGGCGACTCTGCTGGGGACTCCAACGGTTCCCTGCGAGTCAATCCTATCGTTTGTGTGTTTGCTCGTTGGTTGCGTTTATTTATCGCATTTTTACTTCTCGCACTTTATTTCCCGCATTTTATTTTCAGTATAATATGATTATTTGTGCTGTTGTGGGATGGGAGTTCTGATTGAGGTGAGAAGCCAGACCCAGGCTTGAGTGCACCCATAGACTTAGAGTGAAATTAGTGGGCGCGTGCTTGCTTTGCAGGCACTAGTGTCTCATGAAATCCACGCTCAGACGAGGTTCATCCGGTTGGCTTCACTTTCAACCCTTTGGGTTGAGACGGTTGCTGGTTTGGTGGATTGTCGACTCTGGGGACCGATCATTTGTGATTCAGCTAAGTGAGGCCTCTTCAGGACTTGATGATGCCACTCCTTCCGGGAATCGTATCATCAGTTTTGAAAGTCTGTGACGCTGATGAACGCATAGGATGCCGTACCTTGAGTCAGTCTAGGTCATACCTGTGAGTGGGACTGGGTTTGTTGCAGGAAACTTAGACTTTTCAGACTACACTGGTTTTCTTGACAGTGAATCAGTTATGTTGGGTTCTCAGTTGCAGGCATGTTCTTGATAGAGCAAGAGGTTTTTGATCAGAGGATCTTGTCGCCGGGTGTTTGTCTGTTCTTGATAGAACAGGCTTTGATCAGTATGTTATCATCAGTGGTTTGTTCTGGATGGAGCAGATTTTGAGTGAGGTCTGAAGACCTCATCGGCAGATGTTATTTGTTCTTGATAGGGCAGATTTTGAGTGAGGTCTGAAGATCTCATCAGCAGCTGTGTGTTTGTTCTCGATAGGGCAGATTTTTTGATTTGGGGTCTGAAGACTTCAGCAGATATTCCTTGATATTGCACCCGGGGTCCTTATTATCTGGCACTTACTCTTGTCAGAACAGAATTTTTGTCCTATTAGATGGTTATTCTCAGCAGATCAGATCAGTGGTTTACACTGGGGTTTCGTCCTCATCAGTGACTGTTGATACCGAATCTCCACAGCAGCCACCTGGATATATTATTGCATACCTGCATTTTGCATTAGTTTACGCATTCATCTACATTCCATTAACGTGTGTCTGTGTTGCAGGTACCGTTTCCCCGATCCAGGATTTCCCGTCTCCTACTGTTGTTATGCTTCTCTCAGGAAGCTGTTGCGTACAAATTCCCGACCCCCGATGTGTCGAAGCTGACTGGTTTGATAGCCCTGGCAGGGAATTCTGTGAAGGATAGGTTCAGGAAGTCTTATGGCAAGTTGCTTAGTCTGGTCTACAAAACCTTCCGCGTCTGAGTTGAATGGGTTACATGCTCTTCTGCAGTTTTATGATCCTCCCTTGAGGTGTTTCACTTTTCATGACTTCGTTCTCGCGCCGACATTGGAAGAGTATGCTGATATGTTGGGTGTGCCTATCAAAAGGCAGATGCCTTTGTCCACATGGATGCTGAGCCTGATCTGGTTAGCTTGGCTTCCTCACTCCATTTGAGCGCTTCTGAGTTAGTGGTGACGAGTTGGAACAAGGTCCCAGGGTTCTCTCTGCAGTTTCTGATAGCTAAGGCTCAGCAGTGTGCCCAGGACAAATGTTGGGACGCCTTCAGCGCCATCCTAGCTTTATGCATATATGGCATCATCCTATTTCCCAGCATGCCTGATTCGTAGACTTTGATGCATTCCATATATTTGCCTCAGGGAATCCAGTCCCTACTCTGATCGGAGACGTTTACCATTCAGTGCATTACAAGAATGAGAACCGGAGAGGAAGAATGTTTCATGCTGCGTACCGTTGTTTGTACAAGTGGTTTGATAGTCATTTGCCCAAGAGGGGTTCTTCTGTCTTGTCTGCAGCCACAGTTGAGTGGCCTGAGCGTCTGATGAGCTTGTCGGTAGAAGACATTGTTTGGTTCGTTGACAGAAGCAAGTTAGGCACCGAGATGATCTTCAGTTGTAGTGGGTTTCCTAACGTACCTCTGATAGGTAGGAAGGGTTGCATCAACACAACCCATTCATTGCTAGTTCGTCAGTTTGCATATGCTTTGAGGAATCCACCGAAGGAAGAAGAGGTACGGGAATCTCTGTACCTCACGGGTATTCTAGAGGGGGAGTTGTTGTCCAAGCTTCAGTATGCGTGGAACAATATCAAGCACGAGAGGAAAGTCTTTTTTGGGAAGAGCGACAACCAAGCTTATCCTCCTTATTCAGATTGGATCAGAGCCAGAGCCAGCGCTATAGGATGCCATTCCCTCATGTCAGACCAGAGAGTCCTCCACCAGTCGAAGAGCCTACCACTGTGTCCATTCATCAGCACAACCAGGTATTAGCTAAGCGCGATGAACTGAAGAGGGCAAATGCAGAATTAGAGAAGGAGTTAGCTCAGCTTCGAAGTGAGAGGAACGAAGTCGTGCATGCTCTCAAAAAGCAAACAGAGTCGGTGAGCCAGCTGAGTGCAAACTTGGCAAAGCAGATTGCTGATCGGGAACGCTTAGGTCAAGACTTCAGAGCTGCTAATGATGTGCTGGCCTACGAAGAAGACGCACTTGGAGAAAGCATACCGGAGAATATCTAAGTTCGACCAGCATTGGAAGACTTCCATGGCCACCAGGAAGGAGCGAGAAGACAAGCTGATGCTGCAGATTTCTAGCTAGAGACTGAAGTGAAGGACAGTGAGCGGAGGTTTGATGAAGAGACCGCCCGCAGGTACTCCGCTGAAGCACGTCTCAACAAAGCCATTGCTAGCCTGAAGGAGCACAAGCTGATGTTTGAGTCTAAGAAGCGGAAGCTGGAAGATTGTTTGGCGAAGGCGCTTGGGAGAGTTCAGTTCAGGGGCTTCAGCATATTATCAGGCAGAGGGAACTACTCGTCGAGGGGTTGCTCACTTCGCCAGATCATTCGGAGACAAAGGAGTTATTAGCAGAGTATCGCGCCCGTGGCCGTACTTGACTAGTTATATCCCTGTTGTTTTTGATCTTTGATGTATGCTGACCATCATCAGACTTGTTGCTGAGGTCATGCTGTTGATTTGTACTCGCTGATACTGTGTACTGCCTTGACAGGCCTTTCCATATATATATGAGATTGATGTTTCCATGATTGGGCTCTGATTTCTTCTTCCTTTGTCATTATCAGCACGTCACTAAGGCACTAGGATCGGGGGAAAAATCTCCCACGCACACAGACACAACGCATGCATCTGCGTGAAGCATATTTGCATGGTGTATATTCTTATTGCTTTTCCTAACCTTTATTCTTAACAGGTTTTTTCAGGTTCCGCGCTGCTTTTCGATCTCCAGGATTGATCAAAGACCCATCCACCGCTACTCAACTCGCGCTAATCAGACAAGAATCATGGACCAGGTACAGGTCAGATGTTCAAGAGCTCCGTGAGCGGATGATCGTTTTATGGAGCTGATGCAGGTGGTCGCGAATGGTCAAGATCAGCTTCGTACTCTGGTTCAAGCTCTGATCTCTCGGGTTGACAGTAATGGCATACTTCATGGAGGGGCCGTGCCTACTCCTCCTCAAGGGGATACTCCACAGAACGTTGTTCCTGCTGCCGGGGGCAACAGCAGTGCTAACGGCAATCTGATGACTAATCTCGGACTCAACGCGGCTGGCACCCGTCAATGTAGTTTGGGAGCCAATGTTAACATGGGGCCGGTCAACGGCAATGCTGGTGCAGGAAATTTGGTGGTGCCTCAACCGTGGCTGGAGGACCATCAGGATGATATATTCTCTCAGAGAGGTATAGAGGCAGAGTTGAATGCCGAGGCTCGACTCAGGTTCAAGGCGCTGGAAGACAGATGAGGAGCATAGAAAATCAGAACACATTGGGCGTTGACATGTCCAACCTCGGGTTGATTGCTGACTTTAAAGTACCCCACAAGTTCAAGGTGCCTACCTTTGAGAAGTATAAGGGCACCACTTGCCCCCGGGTCCACCTCCGATCTTATTACAGAAAGATGTCCGCTTATTCTGACGATGAGAAGCTGCTGATGCACTTCTTTCAGGATAGTCTTTCTGGGCCATCGCTCAAATGGTATATGGGCTTGGAGCCCGCTGCTGTGCGCACCTGGAAAGAGCTTGCAGAAGCGTTTGTTTCTCCACTATCAATATAATAGCGACTTGGCTCCCAACCGAGTTCAGCTTCAGAATCTCTCACAGCGGAACAATGAAAGCTTCAAAGAATACGCCCAGCGGTGGCGTGAATTGGCTGCCCGGGTTCAACCGCCGATGGTTGAGCGTGAGTTGGTGCAAATGTTCGTGGCTACCCTTCCCGGAATCTACTATGAAAAGCTGGTCAGTGGCATGTCTGGAACATTCTCGGCTCTCATCACTTTGGGCGAGCATGTTGAGAACGGTATAAAGATCGGAAAAATTCAGGGCGAATCATCCTCAGCTGGAGGAGGTAGCAAGAAACCCTATACTGGCAAGCGTCGAGAGGGAGATGCCAGTGCTATCACTAACGCTAGGAGACAGGGCAAGGGCCCTCAGCCTCAGATTGCTAGCATAAACATTCCAGCTGCTCCGCCGCAGCCGCAGCCGCAGCAACCTCAGCAGCAGAATAATCAGGGGTATAAAAGATATCAGAATCGGGCTCCTATGGCAAGCCGTCAGTTTGATACTCCACCTATGTCATATGCGCAGCTTCTGCAAACTTTGCTGCAGCTTCAGCTAGTTCAAAAGAGGACGTTGGCTCCCTTAACAGGGGCGCCACCACCGGGGTATGATGCCAGTGCTACTTGTGGAGTTCCATACTGGGGCACCTGGCCATACGATTGAGTAATTGTAAAGCTTTTAAGCACAAAGTCCAGGACTTGGTGGACGCCAAGGTTTATCAACTTTTCTGACAACGTGCCCAACGTCACCAAGAATCCGATGCCTCATCATAAGGGGGGCGGGGTGAATGCTGTCATCACCGAGGAGAGTGCGGACTTGCTGACTGATGTCAAAGATTTGAAAACTCCACTTAGTTTTGTCAAGGCTAAGTTGCTGAAGAGGGCTTCTTTCCTGGATGTGGAGAATTATGTATGGCTTGTGCTACGCTTCCTGACGGGTGTGAGCAGCTGATCGAAGGTATCCAAAGTCTGATGTCCGAGGGTATTTTACAGTTCAGCCGAGCGTTGAGAGTGCATTAGGGGAAGTGGTGCTGAAGCAGACAGACGAAGTTGCTACCATTACCATTCCTCGCCACCCTATCACTATTTCTGCGCCTCGTCCGCCTACTATTACCATCACCCAGGGCCGGACCAATCCCATTCGAGAGCACCAATTCCATTCCATGCATTATGGCGCCGAAGTTTATTGTAATGGTCAGAAGATAGAGCTTGAGCCGTGTGGATCGACTGTGCAGAATCTTACCGAAGTCAGTGGCATCACTAGGGAGCGGTAGAGTGTTCGCACCAGCAGAGGTTGCAGCAGAGAAGGTGGTCCGAGCTGACGCTGTGGATAAGGGTAAAGGTAAAGCTGTTGAGGAGTCCCTGCAGGGCAGAGAAGGACTTGTTGGTTAAAGATGCTGAAGAGTTCATGCGACTAATCAAGAAAAGTGACCTACAAGATTGTAGATCATCTTCATCAGACTCCGTCAAAGATCTCGATTCTTAACCTGTTGCTGTGCTCTGAGGCGCATCGCAACGCGTTACTGAAGGTATTGAATGCTGCATACGTGCCGCAGGAGATATCAGTGAATCAACTCGAGGAAGTAGTAGCCCATGTCAATGCTGGTAATGGGCTGGGATTTACAGATCTGGAGCTGACTCCTAAGGGAAGAGATCACAACAGCGCCTTGCACCGTCTCAATAGAGTGCAGAGGCACGATTATGTCCACCTGTCCTGGTGGATACGGGTTCCTCACTTAACGTGCTTCCGAAGAAGGCACTGATTGAAGTTGGATACCCGTGGACTGCTGTGCACCGCCCAGTGATCTGGTCGTGAAGCCTTTGACGGAACCAAGCGCCACGTCTTCGGAGAATTGACCCTGCCAATTCAGGTTGGCCCAGAGACGTTCAATGCAGTTTTCTATATCATGCCCGCCTATAGTTGCCTCTTAGGTCGGCCATGGATCCATTCTGCTGGTGCCGTGACGTCCACGCTGCGTCAGAAGCTTAAATATGCTGTTGGGGCAGCATAGTGACAGTCTGTGGAGAGGAGGACATCATGGTAAGCCACCCTGTCGTCCTTCAAGTACGTTGAAATGGATGGTGAGGATCCATGAGACTCTTTGCCAGGCATTTGAAACTGTCAGGGTGAAGGAAGTGGCTCCTGTCGTCGCAGAGAGGCAAGAGTTGAACCTCTCCTCGTTTAAGGAAGCTAGGGCCGTTGTCGAAGCCGGTTCCACCCCAGGCTGGGGGCGTGTTTGGATATACCCATCAAGCAGGATAAGTTTGGATTGGGATATTCTCCGGAAGCTGAAGCTTCATCTTCTTCTGGCAGCTCGTCCTCGTGGAAAGGGCCGATCCTATTCACCAAGGGGGAGTAATTTTCGAGAGTATCAACGCTGCGTCGGAGGACAGCGGAGACAGTGATTGCGATCTTGACCGCCTGATTCAACCGAGCAAGCCAGGCGAGCGCCTCCATAATTGGACCATCAAGGAGATTGTCAAGCTGACAAGTGAAGAGTAATGATTTGCTTTTTACAATCTTTGTACAACCCTATGTCCTGCCCGGGGCATAGTGGTTTTACTGTCAGGGCCTTGTTGGATTATGTGTATGCATTTTGTTAATAAATAAAAGGCGTTTTCTTCGTAATCAAATATTGTGTTCTCTGTTATTCCTATTTTATGTTTATTTCGAAAAACAGCAAAATGGCAACGAGGTGCGTGCTAACCTGCATATTCCTGCTTTAAACTTAACCCTTGTTATTGCAGGATCCACGTAACTGATGACATCGACTCTGGACCCTCTACGGCTCACATACGACTTTGATTGCCCGATCTATCAAGCCGAGGATGAGATTGATGAGACGAAGACCTTCCGGAAGAATTGGCCCGCTTGTTTGAGACAAGAGGAGAAGGTTATTCTGCCTTCACGAGGAGGATATTGAGATTGTAAATCTGGGTTCTGAGGAGCTCGTCAGAAACGTCAGAGTTGGGGCTGCGCTTGCAGAATGATGTCAAGCACAGCTGGTCGAGATGCTTCGAGAGTATAGTGACGTCTTTGCTTGGTCATATGAAGGATATGCCCGGACTCGACACTGATATCGTGGTCATCGCTTGTCGTTGCGGGAAGATTTCCCTCCGGTCAAGCAGAAGCTCAGGAGGACGAGACCAGACATGGCTGTAAAAATCAAAGAAGAGGTCCAGAAGCAGTTGGACGCAGGATTTCTAGCCGTTACCACTTACCCTCCGTGGGTCGCCAACATAGTGCCTGTACCGAAGAAGGACGGTAAGGTACGCATGTGCGTCGATTATCGGGATTTGAACAGGGCGAGCCCTAAGGATGACTTCCCGTTTCCTCATATCGATGTGTTGGTCGACAATACAGCACCAGTTTCCGTGTTTTCGTTCATGGATGGCTTCTCCGGTTTACAATCAGATTAAGATGGCAACCGGAGGACATGGAGAAAACGACGTTCATTACCCCTGGGGAACATTTTGCTATAAGGTAATGCCCTTCGGTCTGAAGAACGCAGGGGCCCACTTACCAGCGAGCAATGGTTACTTTTGTTTCATGATATGATTCATCATGAGATCGAGGTCTATGTTGATGACATGATTGCAAAGTCCCAAACGGAGGAAGAGCATCTGGTCAATTTGTTGAAGCTGTTTGAAAGGCTTAGGAAGTTCAGGCTGAGGCTGAATCTAACAAATGCACTTTTGGAGTGCGGTCTGGAAAGTTACTGGGGTTTATCGTTAGTGAACGAGGTATTGAAGTTGATCCTGCGAAAATAAAAGCTATCCAAGAAATGCCAGCGCCGAAAACAGAAAAAGAAGTTCGTGGTTTCCTGGGCCGAATAAACTACATTGCAAGGTTTATCTCTCAGCTCACGGCCACTTGTGAGCCGATGTTCAAGCTTTTAAAGAAGGATCAAGCGATTACTTGGAATGAGGATTGCCAGAAGGCATTCGACAAAATAAAGCAGTATCTTCAAGAACCTCCAATCTTGATACCCCCAGTGGCTGGACGACCATTAATCATGTACCTGACGGTTCTGGAGAATAGTATGGGGTGTGTTCTCGGTCAGCACGACGAGACGGGCAGAAAGGAGCATGCCATTTATTATTTGAGTAAAAAGTTCACTGAGTGTGAATCTCGATACTCGATGCTGGAGAAGACGTGTTGTGCATTAGCTTGGGCTGCCAAACGTTCTACGACAGTATATGCTCAATCACACCACTATGCTAAATTTCGAAGATGGATCCGATCAGTACGTCTTCGAGAAGCAGGCTCTTTCGGGCAGGATTGCCAGATGGCAAATGGTGTTAACGGAATATGATATTCAGTACGTCTCCAGAAGGCCATTAAAGGAAGCGTATTGTCTGATTACCTTGCCGAACAGCCAATCGAAGACTACCAGCCGATGAAGTTCGAATTCCCTGACGAGGACATTATGTTTCTCAAAGTAAAGACTGCGATGAGCCATTGCCCGATGAAGGGCCAGATAGGAGATCTCAGTGGAAGTTGATATTCGACGGAGCGGTTAATTCCTATGGAAGTGGCATCGGGGCTATCTCTACGACTCCTCATGGATCCCACATCCCTTTTACTGCGAGACTGACGTTTCCAGTTACCACAATGAAGCCGAGTATGAAGCATGTATTATGGGTCTAGAAGAGGCAATTGATTTGAGAATCAAGAATCTAGACATATATGGTGACTCAGCGCCTTGTAATCAATCAGATTAAAGGGGAGTGGGAAACTCGTCAAGCGAATCTAGCGCCGTCACATGAATTATGCCAGGAGGCTGCTTCCTTTCTTCGACCGAGGTGGAACTTCATCATGTACCCAGGCTGAAATCAAATGGCTGATGCTTTAGCTACGTTGGCTTCCATGTATAAAGTCAATTATTGAATGAGGCTCCAAGAATTGTACTTTCGCGTCTTGATAGACGGCATTTGTCTTTGCAATCGAGGATGCCACTGACGGCAAGCCATGGTTCCACGGACATCCAGACCTTCCTTATGACTAAGGAATATCCCAGCGGGGGGCGTCCACCCAGGATAAGAAGACTCTAAGGAGGCTATCTGGAAACTTTATCTCAATCCTGACGGAGTGTTGTATAAGAGGAACCACGATCTCGTGCTACTCAGATGTGTGGATGAAAAAGAGGCGAGTATGCTCATGGAGGAAGTCCATGAGGGCACATTGGTACGCACGCCGGCGGGCATGCCATGCGAGAAAAAATCCTGGAGAGCAGGGTATTACAGGCTGGACTATGGAGTCGGATTGCTTCAGATTCGCGAAGAAATGTCATAAATGCCAGATTTATGCTGATAAAGTTCATGTACCGCCGTGCCCATGAATGTCATGTCTTCCCCTTGGCCGTTCTCCCATGTGGGGCATCGACATGATAGGCAAGATCGAGCCCACTGCATCCAATGGTCATCGTTTCATTCTAGTAGCTATCGACTACTTCACCAAGTGGGTGGAGGCAGCCTCGTACGCCAATGTGACCAAGCAGGTGGTAGCTAAGTTCATAGAAGAGGGACAGTCATCTGCCGCTATGGAATTCCCGAGCGGATCATTACTGATAATGGTTCGAATCTGAACAACAAGATGATGAAGGGAGCTGTGCCAGAGCTTCAAAATTGAACACCACAACTCATCTCCCTACCGGCCGAAGATGAATGGCGCGGTTGAAGCGGCCAACAAGAACATCAAGAAGATCGTTCAGAAGATGGTTGTGACGTACAAAGATTGGCACGAGATGCTGCCATTTGCCCTGCACGGTTATCGACGACGGTGCGTACGTCGACCGGGGCAACTCCTTTCTCCTTGGTGTACGGTATGGAAGCTGTCCTACCGTTAGAAGTGGAGATTCCCTCTTTGCGAGTTTTGGTTGATGTAAAACTCGACGAGGCAGAATGGATTACGAATCGCTTGAACCAACTCAGCCTCGATGGACGAGAAGAGGTAGCATCGATCACATTTGGTCGTCTGTACCAAAGCCGAATGAAGAAAGCTTATGATAAGAAGGTGCGTCCCAAAAGCTTTCAGACGGGTGATCTCGTCCTGAAGAAAATTCTTCCGCCACACTCCGA